>JAULBR010054410.1:0-14609 GCA_032355825.1 Melanodrymia aurantiaca
TTATAATATTTATTATAAACATATTTATAAAAATAAAAAATATGTATTACTATATTAAAATCAAATGGAATTCATTACCGTGATCACCTGTTGTTAATAGACACGTATTATTTAGTGATGACCATCTTTGCTCCAGTTTTCTTTGATATTGGAAGAAGAACATTATTTGGTCTACATGTACATGTACCCTTTAAAACATTGACATGTTAACCTAACCACACCTAATTTGTTTTTGGCTAATGGTTTATAATGAAGAATTTTGATTTGTTTGAAAAAAAGAGCTTTAAAACAAAAATGTTTAACACTGCCGTCACATTTGTTTACTTGCAGGGTGCTTTACAAGATGTAAAAATAGTTACCCAGGCACATGGGTATTTGTTACAATGTCCACAGCAAGACACAGGTTGGTATATAATTATGCTTTATATACATGCTATTGTCTGTGCTGTGTAAACTTCCTGCAGTCCTACTTATACTTCCGCAAACTGTGAGATCATTTTCTGATTGTCAGATCATTTTCTGATTGTCAGATCATTTCTCTGATTGTCAGATCATTTCTCTGATTGTCAGATCATTTCTCTGATTGTCAGATAATTTCTCTGATTGTTAGATCATTTCTCAACTTGTTAGATCATTATCTAATTGTCAGATCATTGCTTTGATTGTCAGATCATTTCTCTGATTGTTAGATCATTTCTCTGATTGTTAGATCATTCCTTAGATTGTCAGATCATTCCTTAGATTGTTAGATCATTTCTCTGATTGTTAGATCATTCCTGAGATTGTCAGATCATTCCTTAGATTGTTCAATCATTTCTAAGATTGTTAGATCATTTCTCTGATTCTCAGATCGTTTCTCTGCTTGTTAGGTAATTCCACTGAGTGTCAGATCTTTTCTCTGAAGTCAACTGTGGAATGAGCTCTGCAACTTGATAGCCTCTATCTGTCCGTGTCTATCAAACCTGTCCAGTATGATAGTTCCTGGATTACACTCTCTCATGTTGCTCATTCCCAGCCCTCTTTGCTTGTCATCCACACACGTATATCAGTGATGGCACTGGTGCAGATAATTGAAGATTTGATAACTCTGGGTTGACTTGCAAATTATGGTTCACCAGTTGCAGATATCATCCAATTGCTTAAAATGTGCTGTCCTACACTTATGATGCTTTTGGTAACCAGTAATTTAGTACATCTATATATAAATTGGTTGGGTTGTGTCATGTTTGGTGTGCTTCCATCAGAACACTGTTCAAGCACACCTGTCATGGGCACAACCTCTGACTTGGCCAGAAAGTTCTGTCCATGACAGACATATAAATTTTAAAATTAGTATTTAAATTACATTGTACCATTGTACCACAGAATAATATTATCTTTGATGAATTTTATATATTCATGGAAGATGGGGTAAAACGAAAGGTGTGGAAATCTGAGGCTATATATACACTAGAATTACAGCGAAACCTGTCTTAAGTGGCCACCTAAAGGAGTCACTAAAAGTGGCCTCTTAAGACAGGAGGCTGCTTAATACAGGTCATAATGCACTAAAATTGATGATTTGGGAGAATATTATAGTGACCCTTTAAGACTTAATGCAGGTGGCTGCTCAAACAGGTTTGACTGTAGTTTGAATGAGTTTGTGTTTTCATTTCAGCGTGTCCTACTTGTGCTCAGTACGAAGCATTGGAAGAAAAAGTTAAACAAATGTATAATTTATATCAAAACATGTCTTTAAAGGTGAGTACGTTTTGCCTCTTCTGCATAGATATAGCACATTTAATCTCAGAAATTATGTACAATAGTTGTTATTAAATTCCAGACATAATTTTATGAGGTGAATGCTTGAACGTTATTTGGTTCTCAAATACTACCTACATGTAGGTGTACAGTGCATCTGAAAAACTAGAACCCAATACTGGCAGTAACTACTGATTAATCAAATTTCAATAAATTTGTATTTCAAATCAGATGGAAACTTAAAATATTGTTTTGCAGAGCAGTGGCTATACGTTTGGTTAACGTTAATGTGTAAGGGACCATCTCAAAATGTTGACTCGTCTCCTATTCGAACAACTGTCAACTTGTCTTCTCCCCTTCCATATTTCATTGGAACTGTTAATTTTAACATGTTAAGAAACCGGGAATTGAGAATTCTTTGTAAAGATCCAAACAAAACGGGGATTAAACCCCTCCCCACCCCTAACCTCCATCAAATGAACGTTGGTCGAATAGTGAGACATATTGGTATTTTGAGACGGTTCCTAAAGTAGTGATTGCTTTGATGCTTGGTGATTGGTGATTTGATGGGTGGCTTGCTGTTGCAGCTTCTGCAGGCGGAAGAGAGAATACTGGGGCTGGAGCAATGTGAATGTTTGAAAAGCTGTTCTCAAAATGGGACAGTCAGGAAGGAAGGGGAGGTGTGGGAGAAAGATAAATGTACTGTTTGTATGTGTAGGGTACGTACATCATTATTATCATTGTACAATGAAAACCTGTCCAAGCCAAACCTATTGTGATGAACGATAAAACTAACACATGGGCCGCATAATGGTGGTGGAGGGTAGGGGCAGCATGTGGGCCATGCCCTTTCTCCCCATATCAACCCCAACCTCCCCATTCACACTTTTCAGACTTTTTGACCAAAATTATATTTTTTACCATGTAATATTCCCCAGGGGTGACGGGTAATGCGGTTTAACACCTTCATCCATCCAAAGGATGTTGTAGAGGGCGCTGAGATTGAAGTGACGTTCTGACCGTAGTCAGGTCGTCCTCTCAATATTCACCTTTAGGTCCCCACTTTTTATACTAGACTTGAGTTCGGCTCAGTGCTCACAGAAGGAAATTTTAGTTTACATAAACAAAATATTGTTTATGTAGACAATCGGTATGGCCAAAATATTAGACTAATTTGGTTACTCACATAATACATTTATAAATAATTTCTTTCCATAAGGTTTGGTTTTGATAGGTTTTATATTTGGTTTGAGGCATGCTATTGCTTGTTTTATTAGTGTTAGTGATAGTGTAATTCCGTACTGTTAATGTTTTCCTGCACATTCTCTATTGGCATCACTACATGCCAAACAAAAAATATGCAGGATATTCTGGCTTATGACATGCTTTGGTGTATGGGTGTCAATCTGTAACAATCTATTCATAACTATGGAGTATGAGGGTTTTTTATCCTTTTTTTCTTGCTTTTTCAAAAAAAATAAAAATAAGTTGAACCAATTTAGTCTTTTGGATGGACAGTGTCTAACATGAGTCTAAAACATTTTGTATTGTTGGCATCTTGTTAATTTTGTTACGCTGGACTTAACATATAGGACAGTAATCAGAATTTATGACTTTTTTAATTAAATACTTTCTTCATAATAAAAGGCAAATCTGCTTACTGGTACTTAATATCCTAACACAAATTTCTCATCATCGTTGATGTGGGTCTTTCTCAACAAACTGCACTTGTGACCTACTGGCAGGAAGGTAGCATTTCAAGGTCAATTAGCATCTACCTGTGGTGTGTCTATATACACATGTAGATAATATTGCTGTGGGCTTCAACACATGTGATCAGATTAAGTCAAATACCTCTTGACTTGTACTTCCACCAACACCTGTACCTTTGAAAGGATATACGGCAATTTATTTCCGGATATGCATGTTTTACGGGCGGAAGACTATGAAAGCCGTTGGGGGTTTTGTTAATGATGTGTTACAGTTCTGTCACCAGCAGTATAAGAGTCAAATCATCTTACTATTTTTAACGTTCTCATTTCCTGCTCAATACTCCCAAAGACTAGTCTAATAAAAGTAAAGTTATCAGGGCCCACTAATAGTGTTCTTTAATTTCATGCCCTGCATGCATATTTTCAGACTTTTTTAAGGATCTAATACGCATTTTACATGTAATGCGCCAAATGCCAGCTAGGCGGGTTTAATGGAGAGGTTATACCGTCATTTGCGACTGCCTTAGCTATGACAAGACACTACGATTACGTAAATAACAATATTTGAGGACTATAAAGCGGTCACAGCGGTCAATTCAAAACGTGTAGCTGTAACTTGTATTGATACACACGACTGTGGCAGCGCAATCGTTAGGACGATGTTACGCTATCATTGCGTTAAGCAACGTTCATTAAACCGGCCTCAGTTGTTAACATCAGTCCTTGTCCTTGGTCCATGCATGTACCCTAGGGTCGATTTTCATGAATTAGTTAATTAGTTGAAATAAGAATAAATGAACAAAACTCACAATCAATATGCAACAAAGGTGAATACCCACATTATAATATATACATATGTACCAGTAGTACACATATTTTGTACCTATTTTAGTAGTATTTACTTGTGGTATATAATAATGGTAGTACCCACTTGCAGTAAATGTACCAGTTGCTGACATTAATAATCTATTTTAATATTGCAGAATGGAACTATTGAATGTAGACAAATAGACTGTCCGCCTGCTGACTGCGCGAATCCAGTCTATCGGGATGAAGAGTGCTGTCCTTTATGCTTGAGTAAGTTCTACAAAGTTTGTTTCAATTGCTTTATAATATGGACTTTAACACCGTTATTAAATAATTTTATACCTAGTCTTTCACAACAAAAGTCATTGTTAAACATCAATTATTAGGTATCTGAAAAGGTGGACAAGTATATTAGATTTAAAAAGCCCTCCCTCCACCCCCAGCTTCTCTTAAATTGTCTACTCTTTCAAAAATGTATGCTGCTGTCTTATCAATTTGTCTTTTTTGGTATGGTGTAGTGGTTACACTACCGGGCTCAAGACAGGTAGGTACTAGGTTTGAATCCCACTAGAAGCCGTAGTTAGACCCAGTGTCGCATACTAACAATAACTTCTGTCCCGAACAGGCAGTCGAGGCAGCTGGACTGTGTTTTGTGCTTGCAACTCTATTGGATATAAGCACCTAAATAAGTTAAAACTAACTAATCTCTCATACAACGTCAACATTTGAATAAAACATTGCATTAAAACTAGGATTTATCTATATTAGCCTACATTGGACTTGTTCTTTGATTATTGCCAACGGGTTCCTCGGTGCAATGTCTGTCAATTACAGAGACGATTTTTCATTTTTGATCATTGTCTACCCATGGGAATTTTGTCAGCATTGTAAATTGGCTGATGAAACCACTGGTTGTTTTGGCAATGCCTGGAAGCTGTCACAGCTCGTTGTGAATAAGCATTTTACACCGACCCTGGGGATTGACCACTGCTTTCAGATTAACATCACGAATCCACTTGGTCCAGTGATGGATACTCTTGTATGACATTATTCAAACACTTCACGGCAGATTTGACACAACATTGTGAAGAGTGTGTTGGACGGATCAGTCTTGAGCATCTGTCTGTGATGTGATGTGACTAGCAATGCTTTTGGTTGTCGTAGTAATGTTTTATTGATTGCTTCCCAGTTGATTTCAAGAGGGAACTGCACTCTAGGACTTTATTGTGATTAGTGGTAGTTATTCAACCATGCTGTTAAGTAACAGTTTAGACTGTTAATACAGCCTTCTATAAACTAATGTGGCTATTGTTTTATTATTGATCCATACAGCTACAAATTAATCGATTTCTTTTATGAATAATGGGAAACAAAATTTCTTTTATTAAAAGCGAATTCGGTTGTAACGGGTAAGTTCACAATATATTAATCGATTTGTCCATGGTGAAGTACATAAACAAGATCTCTTGCTACTTATGAAATAGGAGTAGCAGGTTTCCTCTCATACTAACACTACTGTCTTGGACAGGTAGTCGAAGCACCTGCCTTGTGTTCAATAGCGAGGGCGTTCTGCTTCTGAGACAAAAAGTTTTGTCACCGGTGTTTGCATCTACATTGAATGAATGTGATGTGATAGTACACGATCGGTATCAGTCACATAGTTCCAGAGCGCTCGCGTTATTGAACGTAAGGCTGGACTGTGTGACCATGACAGATATACTTGAACCTTGATTCAATATAAGCACGTAAATATGTTATAACTAACTAACTCAACAAGGCAATTATTTAGAAAGAAAAACTGTCCAAGAATGCCGCGGTTTATTGTTAGCCCAGCGGGTGCTGTCTGCCACAACTTGTTTAAAAGTGCTTTACATCACTTTCAGCCAGTTTATGCAATAACTTACTGCAGTACAGTGCTCTTTACCAACCTGTTGCACCACGTAATGCAATACTGCTGTCTATCAGGAGATCTAAGAGATATGACATGTCTAGCACCCAGTCGGTTCTCTTTCTGTAAGACAAAAACTCTAATGATTTTATGATAAAGAAGACAACTAATCTTCCATGCAAGAGCTGCATCTTGTAGGCTAACAAATACAAGTGTTCGTGTGGTTTCTCAGATCTGGAAGTAAACTTGTAACACTTTCCCAAATCTGATACAAAAAACTCCTTATCGGTTGCTTTATCTTTGAATGTTTCTACATTACCTTCTCCTCAACATGGGTGGGAAACATAAACTATAGGTGGGTGGTTTTTTTACAAAGAAGATGACTTTTTTTGCAAATATTGAGACTGTCTGGTAAGAGAATATGATCTAACAACACAGACTATATTAAGACAGTCTGGTAAGAAAATATGATCTTACAACACAGACAATTAACATTAGAAGATGGGGTGATTTATAACTTTCTAAAAACGATTTCTAAAACCAGCATCTATAAGTGATGCCCATTAATTTATATCTTTGACTTGGTAATTTGTTGAAGTGTCTTGGTGTATTCTTGTCTGACACCCAAGTCGTTAGATCTTTATTTGATTGATTGAACGAGAGATATAGAGTAATGTGTTTTCGCCCTACAACTAATATCTTTTCTTTTTTCTTCTTCAGCTAACTGTTTTTATAGTGGAAAATATTATGACCATGGCCAAGGATTCAGTCCTCGTGTATGTGTTACTTGTACCTGTGATGTAAGTATATTCATAAAAAATTTGTTTGTTTAATGACACAACTGGAACACATTGATTATTAATCAGCGGTTATTGGATGTCAAATGTCAGCAAGGGATCTTTTATGTGCATTTTCCCACAGACAGGATAGAACACACCACAGCCTTTGGTGTGTATATGTGTGCACTGTACATACATACCTATACACACATATGTCCATACTTACGTACATACGTTCATAGTGTATGCTATTGGTTTAAATCCTGCTTTCCTCTTAAAGTCACAACATTCATCCTTGAAAAGCTTAAGAATGTCGTTAAGTGTTTAAAGAAACAACAAGTTTTGGTTGGTAAAAAGTGTTGGCATTTAAACAAATCAATACTGGTACTTCTCCTTTTTATATCAATCCATTAACAGTAGAAAATAAAACAATTTGCATTAAACCAGTCAGCCTGTAAAAAATTGCTTTCATAACGATTTTCAATTGATTTTACATTGTCTTATTTTGTATTAATAGACTGCATATAGAAATATCTGTTGCTATTTATAAGTTGCTATTTACAAACTTTTGCCTGTATTAGAGAGGTCAAAGCTAGTGCTAATTATTTTTTATGCTAATTCAAATACTGTAGACCAATTATTTATGAATTAGATATTAAGAACTTGTTTTAGCTAAAGGTTTTGGTGGGTTTTTTTTAATTAACATGTTTTTGGTTTTTTTAAATCTCGACATACGTTGTAAGTGGGTATTTTTTTATTGGCCACAACTCTTTGCTTGTTTTACTATATTATTTCAAAAATGTATTTTTTGGGATAGCGGAATAGTTTGTATTTAAACCCCTGATGACTGTTGGTATCTTTCTTCTGCAGTGGAACAATTTTGAACATATCTTTCAAAGTTTTAAGTTATGTAAAAAAAAAGTGGTAGGAAAGTATTATATATATCAAACTGCATAGGACATTGATTTGCTGATTTTGATTTGTTCACACACACAGTTTTTGATCAGCAGAAACATTGATCTATCTAACCTTGCCCCACAAACACTGTCTGCACTGTCAATGCCATTCAGAGTGTTATCAAACATTTGTCCACCATGAAACTCTTTGAAATTGAAACACATTCAATTTGATTCCGTATGTTTGCTTTGTGCATTCAAACCCCACTTGCCTGGCTGAGCAGACAAATTGATCTACCTGGCCTGTTTGTTGGTGAAAACTCCCATTGATTTATGTTTTGGAATCATGTCAAAACAGATCAGCACCTAGTCTCCAGTGCACTTTTTTTGTTCTCCAGTAATAACAGACATGCCTTTGATGTTCATGGCAGTCTGGATAACTGTGAATGTGGTAACAGAAATTCATTTGTGTTAATGTTTCATACTGGTATATGTCTATAGTCTGTTCTTTTTTTCAGCTTTTGTGCTTGCTTGTTATCATCATATAATTTTATGATACGTCGAATGATCGATCCTCCTCAGTGGATCTGTGGGTTATTTCCCTTTCCAACCAGTGATCCACAGCTACATGTGGTTCATCCAAGGCCATGTTAAAAATAAATAAAACGTCTTATTGTGTTTCCCTAGATATCTACATACATGTAGGTGTTAACTGTCAGTCAGGAGACTGAATTCAGTTGTGGAAGAAATTCTACAAGTCCTTTTTTTTATTTTTTTATGTAATGTAATTTTATGTACACACTGTAAATAGAGGATCAAAACTTGAAATTATAATTAATTTTCAGTCACACAAATTCACTTTTGTTAACGCTTGCATACGTTTATACATGTATGGTGTACTTACTTGTAGTGTGTAATTTGTGTTTATTTCAGAATGGAAGGATGGTGTGTGAGAGACAAGACCCGGATCAGAGTTGTCCCCAGTTGAGTTGTCCCCAGTCTCAGAGACTGCAGATCCAAGGGGAGTGTTGTGCAGTTTGTGCAGGTTCGTTTCCTTTCAGTTTTCTCTAGTCATCTTATAGAATTAATGAATGACCTACCATCACTCGCTGATTTTGGCACCTAACGTTCCTGCTTTGTTACACCTGGAGAGACAATAATACTCACCTTAAGCAATTAGCTTACCGGTAGGTTAAATATTTCCACGAATGAACATTTCGCCTGACACGGATGCAATTAGATTAGACAAAATTCATTCATGAATATTTCCTATAGCTTTGGTTATTATCTAGTGCTGTGAGAATGCGTTTCCAAAATTGGCCAGATTCTAAATGTCATGCAAACAATTTGTTCTATTGGTGTTTAAATTACAGTTAATCCTTTCAACAGGTACTGATCCAGGATTTGTAATTGAAGTGGTCCAGTATAAAAAAATATATAAGTTCCATTTTGTCAAATTAAAAAATATTTATTTCTAAAAATAAATTTACCAAATAAAAGGAGCATTCCCACTTCTCTCCACCCCGTTTCCTAAATCTGCACCTGAACATTTCAACTAACACTTCAATTCTCTTTTAGGGACAGATTTTTGTTCAGCTGGACATGACTGTGATGTTAATGCTACATGTGTGAATCTTGCCACGCGATATGCTTGTCAGTGCAGACCAGGCTTCCAGGGTGATGGACACTTTTGTGAAGGTAATGTGCATGGGAGGGATGTTGATGTATGAAAAGAATGATGAGTATTTCAGCCATGGGGGAAGGTGATAGCTAGGTTTCATGAATGGTAGTGTGAAAATAAAACATCTGTGTGAAGTATAGTTGTTAAAGAGAGGTGTTCAAAGTGAGAGTTAGTTACAAGAAAGAGATCTAATTCTATATTGAGAGGAATAAAATGGGAGGGAGAGAGAGAGAGGGATGGAGAGAGAGATGGAGGAAAGTGAGGGAATGAATGGGGTGGGGTAGAGAGAGAAAGATAATAATGTTTGTTTAACAAAACCACTGGAGAAGATTGGATGTCAAATGCACGAGTATGTTGTGACATGGTCTAAAAAAATGCAATTAACCAGAATATAGAACACTTTCTATGCAATTATTGATTATATTGTGTACTCTTTTGGTAGCAAATCGTTTCGTGTAACATAAAAAATATATATATATAATAAGCGAGTTAAGCTATAAAAACAAGTCTAGAATTAATTTAATTACTCTAGTGATTTGTCCATCATGGTTGACTTCACAACTAATCATAAGAAGTTTCATTAATTAATCAATATTGCCGTTAAGATGTATTTTTCT
The DNA here is from genome assembly GCA_032355825.1 of Melanodrymia aurantiaca. Lineage (NCBI taxonomy): Eukaryota > Metazoa > Mollusca > Gastropoda > Neomphalida > Peltospiridae > Melanodrymia > Melanodrymia aurantiaca. The sequence continues at coordinate 10,121 of JAULBR010054410.1, forward strand.
TTTTGTTAGAAAAAAGTGCATTGATATTATTGTTTATGGCACATTATACTCAATAATTAAGATTAATTTTAGCGTAACTAAGGTGATTATATTGTTAGTAAATGGCAAAGATGCATCTTATATTCTCTGTTTTGTATTTTTACATAGCTTTTGATTTTAAGAATTTTTGGGGATATACATTAAACAGCGAGTGTAATAAATTGGCCTGGGCATAATAAAGTTCTGTTGATTGGTTGATAGTTCAACGTGGCAGTCCATTTAGATTAAAAAGTGATTTGTCTTGTTGGTGACACCTTGATTACAAATCGTCCTTTTTATTGTTAGCCTTGTCTTCAAAGTGTATGGCCCAGTCTGACTTTGACAGTGTAGAAATGACAGGGTATTACCCACCTAAATACCTGGACTTGTGACACCTTGCTAGTCTGCCTGCTACAGCATTGGATAGAATGTGCTGGTTTTTCATAAGCACCATGCAGAAGACTGGACAGATAGTTGGTCAAATCACCATCTGTTAGGAATGGATTGACTTCTTATCTTCCTTAATCTGGTTAGATCAGGTATCCAGTGCTTGGTTACTACTGACCTTTGAACTTGACACTTTAAAGGAATTCACTCACCTTGTGTGGTGTAGTGTAATGAACAGACATCATCAATGATGGATGGAGGTAGAATTAATTAATGCAGAAAACATTTAATTTTGAAATGATAAAGAGTTTTCCATTCCAACCCCCTAACTCTTATGCAGAGAGAGATACACAATTGGTCATGTCAATGTTTTGTTGTTTAGATTATATGATCTAGTTTTTAGAAAATATACAAAGTAATTATTTAGTTATTTGTTTATCCACTTGAATAAATAAAAAATAAAAAATATAGAAATTTCTTAAAAACATTGGCTAAGGACAAACTGATTTTTCAGTTGGACATGTATCATAAATCAGATTACACGACAACCTTTAAAATTGACCACTGCATATCAAGTGGAGAGTATTGGATTTTCAAATGGTCATCTTTCATCTGTAGGTCACTAGGTTGTACCTGTCACTGTGGTTATTAACAGTGGTCAGTTTGTGTCCTTTTGCTCCGGCTGCGATTATTAATGGTCATTCTTACATTTGTATCTAATCCCATCATTATTACCTGTCTGTGTGGGATGGTTATTAATGGTGAGACTGTCAAAGGCTCAGATATCCAGGGAGTGGCAATAAAAATAGTTCAGTAATAGCTGGTGTCGGTCATGAAACATGTATATGGAGTCTATATATAGTCATGCCTTAGATATTGCTATTTATTTAACATGATTCCTTCAAATTCAGAGGTTCTATGGTTTTAAAATAACATACTAGCCCCGTGGTTTTCAAAATTCACTAGCCATGATTGAAATTTCACTAGCCCATATTTAAGACAATAATATTGAAAATATCTAAACAAAGCAACCTGGTGTAACTTGGTAGATTAACAAAATTAGGAACCCTAGACCCCCTCTTAAAATTGTTGCACCTCTCAATATATAGTAATCGGTGAATGAAAATGTTTTATTTTGGGTTTTTACTAGCTCGAGTCAACAATTCACTAGCTGTGCTAGTAGGGCTACCATATTCTTGAAGCTCTGTTAAATTACTGCTAAAATTAATGTAGGTTGTTAATACAAATCTGTATATTTAAATTGTTTTGCGTCATTAAGCAAAAATCTTTTTGAAGATAATTTTGTTGGTTTAGTGAATGTGATTGGGTGAATGCATTTGAAAGAGATCTTGCATAAATTAGATGGATGGTTATGGATTTGCTGTAAGAATGTGTTGTTTGTGAATCATATGCTGTCTTAAATTCTATAGTGTTTTAATGTTACTATTCGTATAAACCAATAAATTATCCTTCTAACATGTATGTAAATCTCTCAGAATGTATTTTTAAAATTGGTTGTTTTTGGAAATTTTAAGTTTCTTTTTTTTTGACAATGTGTGTGGTATTGGAGGTCTGATTTGATGAGGAAAGCATTGTATCTCATCATTATCTACTATACTCATGCCATTCCGGTTTGATTAAGGATGTATGTATTGGGTACAGTATTTGCTATTTGGAGAAGGTCAATCCTCTGTTTACATCCTGAACTGCAGACCACAGGAGATGCATGTCACTGTGTTATTCATTAACACTGTCTTCAAAAGTCTTTAACGAAACTTAATTAGAGCTAAATCTATTTGAACATATCTGTACTGTACAATGGGTAATGTTCGAGGCTGTACATTTTCACGATTTCCAAAAAATTATCAACTCAAGATACATGTATGTAATTTTCGTATTGCAAAAGCACCGTAGTTGTCTTTTTCATGGTTATTGTTGCTGAAAGTTATTTGCATGATCTTAATTTTTGTGGTTAAAAAAACACGTAAAAGTCTCTAAAATTCCAGACCCGGTATTTAGTTTTAGCTTCAAATTATTCTGATTGGATGTAACATTATGGGTGTTTTGAAAAATGGATGTCTCAAACAATTTGTTCTTCATTTCAGTGTTGAGATAACACAAACTGACTAATTAATTCAATTTAATATCATTCAGCAAATATCATTTTATCATCTTGTTATTTTAGATATTATTCATTCATACATATTTATTTCAAATATTTTCTTTTCAGATATTGATGAGTGTATGTCAGAAGGAGGTAAAACAGGCCACCATTGCCATAGCAACACAGCTTGTGTGAACACAATTGGCTCATATACTTGCCAGTGTGCTGATGGACACAACCGATTGGATGCTTATTCTTGTGAAGGTAGCGCCTTGTTCTCATTGGCCAGAACTGTGCTCTTGGTGTGCCTGTGCCTTATTTTGTTTCACAATGCCGTGTAAAAGAAATTGCCAGAATGCAGGGGGATGTACACATTTTGTAACATTATGTTTCACTACGCCAATGCCTGTAAATAAGCTGTCTCTGTACATATAATACAACGTATGACTGCTCGATATTGTCACTGTAAATAGTGCCACTGCGCAGGTGGTTTTTGTACATAGGTCAGTGCTAAAGATGTAATATATTTGATGTCAACTTAAAACATTTCATATCTGCGTCGTATGTTATTGTTGATAAACTCATGAATAAATATTATTAAGATATTTCTATTGTTGATTCGTGGAAATGGTAGCTTTCTATTTTTTAGGTATGAAGAAAAAAAAATGTGAAAATTATTTGATGTATGAGAATGTCATACGTTGATTTTTTCTATTACTACTTGTCTACCTCTGGAATTTGAGCTGTAGATTTTACAGAGAATAAATCCCATTTCCTACACACCCAGAGTTGTCTCTTATTGGACGAATGATCGATGTAGCAGACGTAACCAATGTCTGCTGTTATGCCGTATGCCTGTCCTTTTTGTATTGTCGTACTATCAGTCAGTATATTGCATCCCTATTTGTACACATACCTTGATTCCACACTGCATTATTTCTCTGTGAAAAGCATCATTTGGTATAAGCAACTAAACCCAGCGTAGTATAATATATATATATAGTACACACCTCATACATTCATAGAACTTCTGGTTACTCTGGTAATCGCTATGTAGGAGCAGGATGCATCAGATTGTAAAGGAAAACCTACTGTTTTATGTTAACACAACTGCTGTTTTATTGTTTAACATGTTCTTTAATCTTCCCGTTAGTGGTGAGCCTAATTTCTGTCTTGGTAGATGGAAGTAGATGAGTTGTTTTCATAGAACTAGAGTTGTAATTCTTACATGTTAAATTACCTCTTTTTTTTTTTTTAAATAATTTGATCACATATACTTTATTAAAAGCATTCATTTAAATCTCATATTATTTGTGATTATATTATATCTCTGTACTTTAAAAATAGGTTGTACCAAATTAAAGAAATAGTGAAATAATGGATGCAAAATAAGAATTCAGATTTAAAAATATATTATATACTTTTTGATATTTAAAAAAATAAAAACTATTTCCTAAAAATTATACATTAATCAAAAATTTTAAATACACTTATTACTTTTTTTTTATCCCAAAAAGATTTAAACAATTTTCTATAGCACTGTTCATGGCTGCCCCTTTAAGTTTGTCTGTTGCTAAGGCCACGAGGAATCCTGGCTGGGCAGGGCTTCTGGTGCAGAGCTTGAATTCTTTGTCTGTCTGCAGCTTCCTCCTCACAACTATCTGCATATGTCTGTCTATGCTGGAGGTCATTAGTGAGGTCAGATAGGTCAGGGTCGTACAAGGTTCTTCTTTGGTGTTCCATCGTTGGCTAATAATAACAGTTTATAGAAATTGGGAAATTAATAAAGCAATTAATAGATATATCCAGGCATGGCTTCAGGAATTTTAGCAGCTGTTGGGGTTAAGGGAGTTGGGTGGAGAGGGGGAGTGTCGTACAACTGATTTCTAAAATTAGTTACTGTATCTAAAAAAAAAAAAAAACCCATTAAAAAACTAGATTTGTAAATAAAAAAAAATTTGATTTCGTTTGTGGGTGGGG
>JAULBR010054505.1:0-14608 GCA_032355825.1 Melanodrymia aurantiaca
CGAATAACAGCAAAGCATCTTTTATTTGCACTTTTCCACAGACAGGATAACACCCTCCACGGTCTTTTATGGACCAGTTATGGATGATCATTGATTGGTTAGAACAGGAAATAACTCAATGGACCCAGTGATGGGGTTCGATCCTTTGACCTATCGAACCTCAGGTGGGCACTCTTGTGCTGAGCTATGGCCCACTCCCTTGTTGATGTTAAGTGACAGTGTTATACCGCCTTACGTTCAATAACGCGAGCGCTCTGGAAACAATGTGACTGACCAGTACCGATTGTGTACTATCACATCACATTCATTCATTGTAGATGCAAATACCGGTGTCAAAACTTTTGTCTCAGAAGCAGAATGTCCACGTTATTGAACGCAAGGCCGATGTCTATCTTTATTGACTAATCTGTCCTGAGGCTGTTCATGAGTTACAGAGCACTCACCCCAGTTGAAGCTGGTAGGTCTAAAGACAGCAATTAATCATGTGTGCCTCAATTGGGAATTGCACCCAGTATCTACCAGCATTAAACCTGATGTGTTAAACACTACATGTACATCACCGAAACCACTTGATAATTAATTTGTTGCAAGAGACATGCTTTTTTGTTCCTCTAACACTGTGTGGGAGAGTTCCCTTGCAAAAAGTTTCAAATACATATATGTCTGTGAATGGTATGTTTATCAAAATTGTTAAATATTGGTTCGGTAACACTGACGCCCCAACCAATTATACTTATCCATTATAATTACCCAATAATTACCAGTACCTAATCTAGGGACACAAAAGTTAAATATTGAACTAGTACAAAAGGCATCTGGTTGGTTGGAAAATACACTACCGTACCTATTTAACTTGATATTTGTTTGACTTAATAGCTGAACAGTTTGTTATTTAACCACAAATTATTTTTTTCACATCTATTTAGGTGACTTGTGGAACATTTCAAGTAAAATACTCGTACGCATAAAAAATGGCTGGTATGATACAGTTGATGTGCAAAATTTCTGCGATTAATTCGTCAGCAGTTATTAGTCATCTAACTAAAGAGATCATTGGTAACGATGAACTGATGAGCACTGAGCATGCCAGAGAAAAGATTGAGATGGTGAATATTCTCAGCAGTATATTGAAGAGTATAGTCACTGATGATGAAAACCAGGAAAATCTTATTTCAACAGGAGTGCCAAAGATCATGTACGAAATTTGTTTTCCGCTATTGCTTGGACTACAACCTTCATATGACAGAAGGGAGGATGTATTGTCTTCAGTTGCCTCTGTTTGTGATCTGCTTCTGGTCTGTATGGAGATTACAACGGATCATCAAATCGTGTCTGTCTTGCAGAAGTGTGATTATTTCCTTGATATTTGGCAGTCTGAGCAACCTTGTTTATATGATGAGAATCACACCAAAGAAACATGCATGGACATTATCTGTATTGTAGAAATCTTAAAAACAGTTTTTTCTCTTGCAAAATGTCGAACCGACACTGCTGACATTATTGAAAAAAATGTCGTTCTTCTCGACAGTTTGTTTTCTAAACTTTTGAATATTCTTCCGCATGTATCCAATCAGGTAATCTCGCGGATTATTTTTGCTGTTGTTGCTACTTTATTGAGACAAGATCCTGTTAGGGCTGTTTCTCGAATAAGCAAATTGTGGGACACTGTTCAGAGGTTTGTAGAAGCAGACGGCATGGTTTTTCTTGAACAATCTCTTCTCATTCTCTGCAATCTGGCAGACTTCATGTTCCCTGAAGCTAGAGCCCCACTCGGTGATGATCTGAGATGCTTGGATAAGTTTTGGATGATTGTGCAGCGAGCTATGGTTCACATAAACCCTGTTACCAGGAAGAGAGCCATGTACCTGCTGAAGAGGATTGTCGATGTCTGTGAAAAGCAGTATGTGGATCTGCCTGGTGGTCCATGTCCAGTGTTTTCTTGGAAGAGAACAAGTCAGAAAGTACTGTCAAAGACTTGGGAAGATTTTGTGTTGGTTATGGAAACCTTGGAAGAAAAACAAGTATGTTATTGTTAATAGGTTGAGAATTTAAATAGATTTGAGAGAACATATACATGTATGTATGTCATATATTCCTGTATGCCCAGCTTTTACATGTATATCATATTTAACATAATATGTAATACATGTACAACAGCAGTACATGTACATATCCTGTGGTTTGTACTTTGTAGGACAAAATGTCATTTCTGGTTCGGCATAATTTGATTATCTTGAAGTTGAATAAACCTGGTACATGTAGATGCATTTTAAGTAAGATATATTGTCTGGACCATTTTTCTTCTATGCTCCCTTTTTGGAAAATTGGGAAAAAAGTACAAGTTGACTCAGTACAGTGCCATTTAATGTAAAAAAAAGTGTTGGGGAAATTAGGATTTACATTTTTTTGAAGTTGGAAATATCACAAATTATAAAGCCAGTGATATCTGCTACACAAGTCTCTAAGAGATGTTAAATTTGTTTATTTAATAGGTCCATGTAATCAAGCCACTCCTGGGACGAATGCAATTCTTAGTGAAGGCGACATATACACAGGAAGGAGGTAACTACATGTAATTCAGTGGTTAATTAAAAACTGACTTAGACTTTGTCAAATATATATTCCTAAATGTTTCTAATAATATCATAACTGCAATGGACTTTGTATGAGACTGACAAAATGACGTTTATATGTGTGACAATATCACTGTATTGTCGTAACGTTAGAAAGGTACACAGAGCACAAACTACATGTGTCAAACGCCATACTTTTATATATCACAACGAGGCTTACAGCTGACAGCCAGGCAGTGTTACAATATGTTTGTTTTGAACAGATTACATTGTATGTACCTTTAACTTTTAGTAAAGTACATGTCTTCTATAGATCTGTTGTTTAATGACTGTTTTGATTTTTGTTCTGTTTTTGTATGTTGCATATTGCTCTGTTTCATCATTAGATGCTCCTTGTAGTCTGCACACATCATGGCTGGTGGCCATCTTCAGACGTTGCTTGATGCATGAAAGTATCTTCGTGATAAAGTGGGCAATAGAATTGGTTCTCACCTTAAATTATGACATGGTTCCCTTGCTGAAACAAGGCCAGGATGTGGTGAGTATTAAAGTGGAACTCATCTCCCACAAAATTACAGGTATAGCTGTTTAAGTAATATACTGTAAACTGGATTACTATAATATTGTGACAGTGTTTTTTTCACGAATATGCACCTTAGCACATGTTCGTGATGTTTAAATTTTGCAAACAATACTAAGAAGCACACTCTAACCAGGTATTATAATAATGCATGCGTATACATTTCTTGACATTAGGTTGGTCCACCGTTGCTAAAGTTAGACGGGGTATAACATAGAACTTTTTTAAGTCAGTCCTTTAAGTTAAAAATGAGTGATTTTGCTTACTTATGGTATGTATTTTTTTACACTACACTATATATTGACACCCAATAGCCGATGTAGTTTTTTTCGTGCTGGGGTATCGTTAAACACCATAATCCTAATAATAATAATAATAATAGTTACGTATTTTGTTATGCAGTTTTTAGCTGGATCATTCCTGTTGGCATTTCAAGAACTGAGAATATACACGCGGTAAGATATATATAGAATACTAAATGACTTTAAATTGTTTTTACGAGCAGTGATTTTGATAAAAAGAAATCCGTTTTTGGCAGTTTATAAGTATTGACATGTATTTTTGAAAGCGTACACCGGTCTCGAAGCGTACACCGATCCTGCCAGCGTATGGTTTGTACGCTCAGAATAATATAATATTCACTGTAAGATCTTAGAATATGCAACAGTAAGATCTCATATCATAAAAATACCTCAGAATAAATACATAATGGAACAACATTAATATAGGGTTATACATGTCAGGTGGTTAGAGATTATATATATTCCTGGTAAAGTAAAATTGTTAAATTTACAGTCTACATGTTACATTACAAGTGCCAACTGTAAAACATTAAAATCTTGATATACATTAGGTCAATGTATCTGTCAGATTGAGTAAAACAATTCATATATTTTATAACTTTATTTGTAATCAATATAATGGTATGTGAATTAATTAAACAATTTTTAAAATTTGATCATGTGACTGAGTAAGGTATTTTGTAATATTCTTTGTACAGGCCACAGGGGGTTTCTCTTGGCTCGAGTCCTTTTGTGGGACCTGGTCTGATTCAGTTTTTCTCTTCGTGCATCAGAGTTCTTCAAGAACCACAGCGACAAGGTAGGTTTCAAATCTCTGTCAAACATTAGCGGCAATGTACTTAAGCTAAGATTGGGTTATTTCTCATTCCAACAAGTGATCCATGACTGGTCCATCATAGCCCATGATGTGTACTATCCTGTCTGGGAATGTGTACATAAAAGATTCCTTGTTCCGATTCGGTAGCCTATGTGGTGGCAGCAGGGAGGCTACTCCTGCTGGTTAACAGCAAGGGATCTTTATGTGCACTTTCCCACAGAAAGATAGCACATGTCACAGCATCAGCCATGGATCTCTGGTTGGAATGGGAAATAAGCCAACAGGTCCACTGAGGAGGATCAATACTATAATCTCTGGAATCTAGATCCTATGACCTTCGATAATTATCAATAAAAATCGGATCAAATTACCCGGTAGTAGTATTATTATTAAATAGTTTGAAGGGTGTGTAAAAATAGAAAACTCTAAGTTTGTGTGATACATGTGCCATTTATCTTACAACTCATTATTTATATACATTTGGAATCAGCTCATAAGATTTGTGTAAATGTATAATTGTCATTCAATGTCGTGTTGATGTATTTTAGCTAGCTTTCTGAAACAAGTCTTCAACACCATCATGTCGACCACCTGGAGCTCTGTGCCGATAATGTTCTTCAGTCAGGGCTTGTCTCACATCCCACAATCCTCTTTGCTGGACAAAGAAGCCATTTTGTGCATTAAGTAAGTTAAGTAATCAGAGCGAAGTGGATTATTCTTTTACTTCGATGAATGTTTGCAATCAATACATAAACAGTTGTTTTTGTGAATATAATAATGAGGTTAATTTTGTCTTTTATTACAAGCGATGTGTTATTTGAAATAATTCTTATCATTTACACGTGAAGCATAACCATAACTACACGTGCAGGAATTTATTATTTAAATATGTTTTTTACAAATAAACTTCATTGACATTAGCAATTGGCTTGATTTTTAATAGATAAAAGATCCCTTGCTGTTATTCAGTAAGAGTAGCCTATATGGTGGCAACAGGTTCCTCTGTGACCAAGTGTCGACATAACCTTGCATTTGACATTTAATAACAGCTGATTAATAATATATATGTTCCAGTGGTGTCGTTAAACAAATTTTCTTTGTTTTTTTTTCAAGGGATATTATTGTGTCTCGACTCACCACAATGGAGCCACATGCTAAAGGCGTTGTGCAATGTTTTCTTGTCCAAACGTTGACCAACCTACTTGATCAGGTAATGACAGCAATTGGTTTGGTAACATTTGACTTAAAGAGAATCGCTCACCATTTTGGCAAGAAAGTCACGATTATGTGACAATGGAGTAAAGCAAGTTATATACAAATGAGTTTTATGTTAACAGAAGAGAAAACACTGTCCTTATTTATCTACATAATTGCACATATTTATTTTATGATTATAAACATGAACAGAAATGTTAAAGTGTTATTATGTTACATAAAATTGCTTGTTTTACATTATACGTATACCTCGCCAAAACAACTAAATAGTTCAAACAATTTTATGGTCAGATACAGCAGAGCAGAAACATTTGGCAGCGATATCAGTGATTGAGGGTCGTTAAATATAACTATTTATTATTTATACTTTAAATACTATTTAATATTATCAAGACTGAATCTTCTAATAGGTATCATTGTATTTTTTAATAACTATTGAGAAAAGCATAATAAATATCAAGTTTATACTTTATTGCCTTTTCAGAGCAAAGTCAGCTTGGAAGATTTTGTTGATGTGATATCTAAGTTTGATCGAGATCTCTGTTTACAAAGGGGCACAACTCAGTGGAAACAGACTGTTGAGTGGCTAAAGAAAACATCAAGCACAACAAACTGGTCAAGTCAATATGTACAGCAAACTTTATTATCCATGATTCAGGAATATCTACAAGTAAAGGAAGGTAAAACGGATATTCTACAGTAATATGTACATATGAATGACTAAGCCGTATATTGCTTGTGCAGAAGCATCCGTTAAGCTTTAGACTACCAAATATTATTTTTAGTTATTTCCCCTCTATACTAGATTAATTTGGAAAAATAATTAATTTATTGTATTTTTATTAAGGAAAATCGTTATTTCGTCTGTTTTAACAATAAAATTTATCAATGGGATTATATGCCAGTTTTATTAGAATAAGCTTTTTGTAATGCAGCATGTATTGCTTTATAATGTTTTGTGTAATAATGTTTTTGAACTTTTAATTGTATTGTCATTACTCAAATAGACCTGAACATTCAGTATATGTTAATCAATATAAAACACTGAAAGTTAATATTACATAATATTCCAGACACAGAAATCAACATGGCTGACAGAATTAAAGTTGGTCAGATCGCACGTTTGGCATTATTGGCAGCAGACGCTGGTCTCCTTGACAACAAAGTTGAATCTGAAGACGTAGATTTTGATGACATCATGAGCCTAGTCACTGACATTATAAACTCTGTTAACTCTCATGCTTACATGCCAAAGGTCAAAGCAGACAAGGCAATATGTCTGCTGTCAGCGGTTTCAAAGGAGCAAGGACAAGGTAAAGTCATGTGACAGTTTCTTTCAGTTGCTTTTTGTATGCAACAAACATATCCATCTGTCAAAACACTTGACGTCTTCATTCTTCTTATCATATGCATTCCATTAGGCCTAAAAAAATAAAATGTGTGTTTTTCCAGTTTCGTCATTAAAATAAAATAGGATGAGTAGGTCTGAAAACATTATTTTCTTTTTTCATGTTTGTTTTTGTTAAATTGTTGGGTGATCGATCCTCAGTGGATCTGTTGGGTTATTGCTCAGATTTGCAACTGGAACAGTCATGGCAGTCGATTATCAGCGAGTTAGCCAATTCTGTTGTTAGAATTCACAGTCTGAGGCAGTCATACTTAATTTTATTTTTAGTATGCATGACTTGTAAGGGCAGACGTGAATTCAGTCCATTCCTTGATGATATCCATGTTTCTGTTTGTCTGTTTCAGTGTGTGACAGTCCTGTGGACATAAGCATTCAACATGCTTTCTGTTTGTGTCAGAAGGAACTATACGACTACATCGCAGCAAGAATTAATAATGACATCATAATGGTAATTTCTTCACTGTAAAATGTAATGTACAATTATCCACCTTTTTTTTAGTAATATTAAATAACCTTTGACCTGCCGTGAACTTAACTTGACAGCAAAAAATACATGGTAATTATATAAACAGAATATGATTGATTGGATGTAGGTTTGATATTTACGTCCTGTTCTAAAGTATGTGCAATTGCGGTACAACATTGAATGTTATTACAGTAAAACTATTTTCACTGTTTTCAAGTATAGTAAACTTAAACAATAATAACGCTGCAGGGCTAACAAATTTTTATTTTTATTTTTTTAAATTTTCAGTTGTCTGATCTTTCTCTTGTCAGTCTGTATACTGAAGTTATACAAACTTGCCTCAAATATAGAAACGCTGGAGATGTAACATGGCATTCACAGTCTCTGATGATGCTCTCTACAAGATGTATCGGAAGCCTTAATGTTATTGACAATGTTTCTGAGGTACTAGGTTTGGTTTTTATTAATTATTACTGTGCGATGAGTCGTCACAGGAAGGGATATAATGTTACCACTGTTTGTACTGGCGTGAGTACGTGACTCATGGCGTCACCACTCTACCGACTTTATTTCTCGTCTGATTTTCATAAAACTTCAGATATAGGAATTGGATCATGATTTTCTGAACAAGTTCACGTTTCGCCACATTTAAGGTAAAGGTCACTGTTACTAAAAATAGAAATTATGATGTCACCGCTCTACCGACTTATTTCTCATCAGATTTTCATTAAACATCACCTATAGGAATAGGATCGCCATATCTTGAATTATAATACTAGCATCATAGTAGTTGAAAATATGCATCAATAGGCAACATAGTAAACAGGTGTGTAAATATGTTTTACACCATGCTTTTTTTAGTTTATGTATGTGGATAACTAAAACTACATGTACCTATGACAGAAAAATTGGCTGCTGTTTTTAATCAACAGTTTGTCTGAAATTCTCTCCATGTTAAAATGTATATCATATTTTCTTATTTCAGAAGACGTTACAGCATCAGATGCTACAGGTTGCAGCTGTCAGTGTCCTGTCCACCATTTGTATATTGGTTGATAACGGTGACCATGCCGACACCTTGCAGTATGTTGCTCGCTGTATCTGTGATTACGTTACCAATATGAAGCTTGTTATTTCATTCTCCAAACAAGCGGTCATAAAGTAGGTCTAAATCTGCAAGTGATAATAGTTTGTTTTCCTCGTATGTAATAAAGGAGTAGGCCGTAGCTCAGCACAAGAGTGTCCGCATGAGGCTCGGTTGGTTGAAGGATCTATCCTCCTCAGGGACCTGTTAGGTTATTTCCAATTCCAACTGGTCTATCAAAGGTCATGGTCTGTGAACACTATCCTGTCTGTGGGAAAGTGCACATAAAAGATTCCTTGCTGTTGTTTGAAGAAGACTAACCTATGTAGTGGCAGCAGGTTTTCTCTGTGACCAAGTGACAATATAACTGCATTTGCGTATAATCAATATGTTTAGTGCCAGAAATTTCTTGAAATAGAATGTAAATTTTTCTTCTTATCTCTTCATTATTGCATATGTAATGTGATTAGATTTCTTACTGTATTTGAATTGCAGTAACGAGAATGCGAGTATAAAAGGAAATTGGGGGAAAGTGGTTTCTGACTTTATGACAGCTCAGTGGCAGCTCCTTCACTTCATGCTCACGAGATCAGACACTGTTCCAGCAGAAAACTTGTTTTATAAATGTCTGGAAGCTTTCGACACTGGATCCTGGGAGTCCGACTTGCCTGTTATTGATTGTCTTGGTTGTTTGTTATCTCGGGTAATTCTAAAGACTTTATCCTCACTTAGTTTCTGTAAACATGTTCGTAATAGCAGTAACGTAGATGCTTACAATTAGTATATCTTTTTACGCGTCACTAGTGGCTTGTATCCATAACTAACTACGTAATAAATTTTGATAATGTGACAGCTTAATTCTTATTTTATGTACAAAAAAGAAAGCTTTTGTCCTTCTGTCAGCACTTCACATTTAAAGGCACACTCTCGAGTTTGAAGGTAGTTCTACTCAATATGCATGTCATCATGTTTGCAATTTATGACGTTATATTTTAGTAACGTTCCTGTCAGTGGCTGGAATGGTTTTTTAACAATCCAATCAAATGACACGTTATACCAATATTTGATCATTTTTCAGTGGGAAATTATGATATTGTTTTTTCTTGGTTAGAGTCCTCACTGGGGTAATAAATCTTATTTATTTACCTTATAAAGTTATTTGACATTTTTGTTTGTTTTTAGCTATGTATCTAAATGATTTGAGCTATGTTATCTTGTACAACTACTCTAGTTATTGCTTGATCTACATATTTGTCTGATTTTCCCTTCCAGTTGTTGACGTGTGATATTAAGCCTGAACATCTGATAATGGCTATTGATATTGCGTGGGTGAAGACAAACGAGGAACATCATACAGCTTGTTTCTGGCTCAAACTCGGGTCATTCGTGAAAATGCTTTTTCAAAAGCCATTGTTACAGCTTCCAACAGATTCAGTTGTTTTTCAACATTTACTGAAGGTGTGTGAATCAATCGTTGAAATTAATTCTCTCCCTCGCTTTCATTTTTATTATTAGTTTTTTTGTATTAGTTTCTTCAGGAAAACAATTTTTACAACAAATTTTAAAACAAGTACTGTGATATATTTATATCATATACAGTGAAACCCCTCTAAACCGAACACACTTGGGACAGAGTAAAATGTCCAGTTTAGAGGGGTGTTCGGTTTACTGAGGTTTAAATACAGCACATAAGCCTGTTTGGGACTTTGAAATATGATCGGTTTAGATGGAATTCTGGTTTACTGAGGGTCCGGTATTGAGGGGTTTCACTGTAACATAGCCCTTTTCCCTATATTGTATATAGCTTAATCATCAAATGATTTTTGATTGGTGTTATATGCTGATGTTCTAATTTTATTTTTGTTTTTATATAAATGTTAATGGCCAATGCTTATTTTCATTTCAGTATGCACAGACATTGTTTACGTTGGGCGATGACAAGACTGGTGTTGTCAATCTGGTTGTCGAGCAACTGTGTCATGTCTGGAACTCTCAAGATGGCATTCCAATTGCTCGCAAGTTTATTTCAGTGTTGGCAAACGCATGCATTTTTGGTGAGGTCTACAAAAAGGCTGACAAGTATGTGTATATTTGGATTATCATCTTCATTTATCATTTATGGGATAACCCTACTGCTTTTTCCAATTTGGTTTGACCCCATAATAATGCATCGCCAATAAAAACTAGGAAATTTTCATTGGTAAACTCACTGATATACATCGCCAAATCGGAAAGCAGTGTGATTTCAACTGCTTTTATTGTTTGATTTTCTTCAAGCTATATTCATGTTAACTTATTTTACGTTGAAAATAGAATGCCTTTTGCTGAGAGTAGGTGAGAGTACCAAACATAATTTTGATTCAGGTTACTAAAAAACATCCGAGAATATAGGCAGTTCTAAAGTGTTGTTATATTCAAATTTGTGTTTTCTGTAGAGTAATTTAAGCCTCATTTTAACTCAATATAATTATAAAACTTGGTTTGTTATTACTAGGATAGCATACTAAATTACACTATTTCATATCAGACGTTTGTTTTTCCAGCCTCTTTCCTGATGTTTGGGCGTACTTTGACAAATTGCAGGATTCAGTTTCTGTCAATCAAATTCTGCCAAGGTTAGTTGCACATACTGGGATTATTTGAATTAGTTTAACACAACAAGTGGGCTCAAGATTATTATATGTTTTAAGAGGAATGTAAATTTTTCTAGATTTGTTTTTTTTTATGTGGAAAATTAACCTTACAAAGCATTTTACCTAATTTCACTCAATATAGCAAAAGATAAACAATATCTGCATTGCTACACATTGCCGAACGATATCATAAGAAAGACATTTTTCTCGTTTATCATTACAGACTGGAAAGGAATGGTCTGATTGTACGCAGTCTGGTTGTGAACTTCTTGAGTAGACTGAGACTTGAGGACGCCGCTCACACTGAGCTAGCCATGGCATTATGGCATGAGTTGTCACAGCAATACCTGCAGTTAGTGGAGGATTCCGTCTACAGACAGTTCACCAACTCCCTGAGTCATCGCCTCAAGCAGCGCATATTCCAGACACTGCTGTTAATTGAACCGTTCATATCGGAGGTACACGTTAACTTTCAGTAGGAACAGACACACACGGGTACACTCTATTGGGACTGGGTACACTCTATTGGGACTAGGTACACTATTGGGACTGTGTACACTCTATTGGGACTGGGTACACTCTATTGGGACTGGGTACACTCTATTGGGACTGGGTACACTCTATTGGGACTGGGTACACGCTATTGGGACTGGGTAAACTCTATTGGGACTGGGTACACGCTATTGGGAATGGGTACACTCTATTGGGACTAGCCGGAGAATGCCAATTTTCCACCCAGTTGAGATTATCGAGGGTTGGATAAATAACATACCCGGCAGCCACCAGAATTTGCCCACTGGGCTACCAAATAGATTTATCAATAAAGCTTTTTACAACAAGTGTACTTCCGCTTACACCGACGAGTGTCCACAACTGGTTTAACAAAGGCCATGGTATGTACTGTCCTGTATGGGAAAGTTATGTCCTGTAAGTTATAACTAACTAGTGGTGTAGTTGTATCATTGTGATGGTGATCTGCTGAATGCTATATGTTCCTGTTGATTGTTTGACAGCCACCTCCAGTATATGTTAGGTAATAGTGCTTTCCATACAACCTTTGACCATCATTGTTTGCAGAGGCATGTTCAGAGAAGAGATATTTCGCGAAATCTCCGCGTGTAATTTAACTGGTACCAATCGTGTTCTATCATATCACATTCATTTAATATTGGTACAAAAACCAGTCTAGCATAAACTCACTATATATTTGTTCTCTGAACACGCCTCAGGTGTTAATAAATAACTTGGTAAACACACTTTGTTGTTTTAGAATGACAGTGTTGAATGCTGGTCCTTCACGTGGAAGTCTCTAGTCATTGAGGTTCATCCGTCCGTCCGTCACATGCAGGAGTGGATTGTTCTTCGACTTGCTCTTAGGTTTCCCGCATTCATTGATCACCTGTGGAGGTATTTTGTTGATGTAAGCTATATAAATTCTATCAAAATATCAATGACAGTTATTGAAGTTGTGTCTTTAATTTATTATTGAGCTTATATTTATAATGATATTTAAGACAAAATTTCTGCTATATTTAAATGCTTGCTAGTGAGTTAAATGTATAGTTATGTTAGCTTGTGGGCTTTGACTTACGATAATGAATGATTTTGTTAACTATTACAAATCTATAGCATGATAATTTATATGTTTATACCATCACTTCAACGAAGTCTGGGGTAGTAATGCTTGCCATGTCTGCGTGTCCATCCAAATCGTCATCAGTGGACCCGTTGGGTAATTTCCCATTCCAACCAGCGATCCATAATTGGTCTATCAAAGGCTGTAGTGTGTGCTATCAAGTCTGTGGGAAAGTGCATATAAAAGATCCCTGTCTGTTATTTGAAGAAGAGTAGACTATGTGGCTGCAGCGGGTTTCCTCTGTTATCATGCATCGATATAACTGTGCGTTTGACATCCAATTACACTTATTTCTAATCAATGTATTCCAGTGGTGTCGTTAAGCAAACCAGCATTATCTTTTACCATCCAAATCATTTTCACAGTATACCTCCTACACTAATCAAACCTTGTGAGTGGGTACATGTAGAAAAGGTACATGTGAAAAATCCAAAATGATTCAAACTACTATTACTAAGATGAAAATAAACTGTTGGGATAAGTAAGGTCCAAAAAATAACTCAATCTGAATAGGATTATTGCTCTTGGTAATACCACTTGTTAGATAAAAAAAAAACTGTAGAAAAGTTCCATAATTTTTTTTCTTTCCGTGTTGAATTCATCCATTCTTTTAAGCCAACAATCTTGCTATTGCTTGTTTCTTTCAGTTCTCAGAAAAAAGAAATTTGAGCTTGACATCATTAATTACAGTTGTTTCTCACCTGGGACCAACTCTGCCAAAAGTATTACAGGTAATTCTACAATATTTCAAACTGATTACGGGTAATTCTACAAAATTTCAAACTTATTACAGGTAATCCTAGAAAAGTAGAAAATTATTACATATTATTCTTAAAATTATTCAAATTGATCCCAGTAAAATATTTTCATGTAATCAATGATAAACTATCTAGTGTATAAATAATTCTGTCCCTTTTGAAAATGAATAACTAGTAACTGGAAGCTAACAGCTGTATGTGATACATGTTTGTCTAAATCTCTATTCACATTACATTATAGTTGTCCAGTTGAGTTACTGTAAAATTGGTAATATTCACGGTTGTACATTTTCGCGATTTGAATAAAAAATTCTGCTAATTTTTGTATTTCACCACGAAATAAATATTTATTCATTTATTTTACAGCCTTTTGTATTTCAAAATTTTGCAAGGACCTTCCTACTATTATTATGACCTATCCATTCCTCCACAACACTGGCACATGTATGAAGAAGTTCATTTAACCTGTTTTAAACATCTACTTTTTGACAGACCAGTTACTATATGAAGGCCATCCCGTTGGTGATGCCGTGGTGCATGGCTTTTCATTACAACACCCGACTTCATGCCCAGGTGACCATCATAAAGCTGTGGAACCAGTGCAAGTTCGCCGGCCTCGGTGATGTCATATCGACTTTCAGCATCGTCGACACGTTCTTGTGCTTCAACACAGAAAACAAGTTTGTGTCTATATAATTTATATAGATTACTCGCCTCATGTCTTGTGATATTATCATTTATCAGTACGAATTGATAAAAGTATAAAATACATTTATAAACAAGTAATGATAAATTACGGTATTTCAAGACACGAGGGGAGTATTCTTTTTATTATTCATTATCATTCTGTCTAATTGCGATAATTATTAACAGAAACTAAATAAGGATTGACTCTCATTTCTTTTAGATTCATCGAGGTATGAAAAAAAAAAAACATCCGCAAACTGTGAATGTTTTTTTTTTTCATACCTCGATGAATCTAAAAGAAATAAGTGTCAATCTTTATAATTAAATTTTAAACATAATATTTTTTATTTATTAGTCAAAACAAACAAGATTGTATTTTATTTTTAATTTTTTGTTTGGTGATGGAAACAATAACGCTCAATAATACAAAGTAACAATTTTGTTAAAAC
>JAULBR010054601.1:0-14600 GCA_032355825.1 Melanodrymia aurantiaca
GTCGTGGGCAGACAGCCGAGGCGGCTGGACTGTGTGTCCACGACAGACGTGCTTGAACCTTAATTGGATATAAGCACATAAATAAGTTATAACTAACTAACTAACTTCTTTATCGAGTAAAGTCTCACTTGGCTGTAGGTGTACGGCTTAATGCCAGACGTCCGAGCCTGTACATGGAACATACGTTCATAATTTGGTGCAACAAATTTGAAAAGCAACATATATCAAATCATTTGAGGTGAAAGGAGTATATGATATATTTGCTATTAATATCTGTCCTGCGTATCTCTCTATAGGGTTAGTAAAATATATAAGCTGTGATGCGGTATCTAGCTCTGGTTTTTTATCCCACACTAATTACCAACACCTGCATTTCAATACATCGTCTGAGATCCTTCAGAGTATACTGATGTTGCTCAAGTTTTACTTTAAAGAAAATGAACAAAAATATGTCAATTATCTCCAACACTATATCGTTTACCGTCGATCACATTCACACCCATTGAGGTCTTCTCTCCTGAGGGAAAATTTCACACTCAATACCATGTCTTTTGTCTAGGCTTGTTAGATTGAACGACGTCTCATAACAAAATGTTAACATATATACAGCTAGATATAAGGCCATTATTCTTCGATGTCCACTTAAATAAAGATCTAAACATCAATTGTCATGATGTATCGCATGTGGGATCCCATTTCTGTCAAATTTCAACGGATATGCCCGAGGCTTTAGTCAAGAGAGAGAAATTTTTAGTATCATCGAAGGGAGGGACAATTGTAAAACGTCACTGAATAGGTCTCATATCAAGCTTACAAAAGGTGCTCGAGAAATCTCTTAACTGACGTTGATTAAGCAGTACATGTACAATAGGCCACAACGAGCTTGTATATGAACACACTTTTTGTATTTCCAGCAGAGGCAAAGGCCACAGGAATGTTCTCAGCAAATTACCTGCCTATGAACAGTGTTGATATTGTGAAATGGCTACACTCTGTTCTATGGCTTATTGTGTGGGAATATACCATTTGTCTCAGTCCCTTTAAACAGGCCTGTACTACCACGACAATACACTAACTGTGTGCATTTAAGCAACTATGTCCCTGTCAGTTATGCATGGTCCAAGCGTCCATCTGCGATAATCTACTTTAATTAGGATTCATCAACTGATAAGTACATACTAATTACAGGCCGTAAGCCATAAAATAATGTTTGGCATAGGGGCGATTCCCTATACACATTTACGTAATGCAAATCGGCACTATTTTAGTCTACATGCAGCGAACTATCAGTTTCGTAAAAAGTTATACGTGTATAGCATTAAATAATAATTTTATATGTACACTCTTCTTCCCGGAACAGGGGGCAATTTTGACCATTAATATAATTAATGCGCGCGTGCGTGCGTGCGTGCGTGCGTGCGTGCGTGTGTGTGTGTGTGTGTGTGTGTGTGTGTGTGTGTGTGTGTGTGTGTGTGTGTGTGTGTGTGTGTGTGTGTGTGTGAGAGAGTGAGTGCGTAAGTTGTAGTTAAATTCATCATAAACACGTTGATGTTTTCTTTTCTTCAGGACTGGTGGTGCGTGGCGAAAAGAGTTCCATGGTGACACAATCTACATAATACGGTCACTTTCTGTCCTGGAAACTTTGGGGAAATTCGGCAATTCAACAGAATCATATAACAAGACAATGCTCTCTTAAACAATATTTTAAAACTTTACTTTGTAAAATTGTTAGACATTTGCTTCAACGCTGGTGAAAGTAGCAATTACTGTATTTAGACATAGCCTCTGTGTTGTGATTCTAACGAAATGTCAATGGCATGTTTATTGAGTTTCCGTTTGACACATTGATGTATTGGCTAGTGGATGTGAAACGTTCGCTAATTTCCACACCTTGTCCCAAAAATCCCAGCTACTATTTCTGTACGAATTATCCCACAGACAGGATAGCACATACCACAATATTTGATACACTTTTTGGAACGAGAAAACTCAAAGGTTCGTAACTGTTCCAGTGACGTAGGTCGATCATTCGACCTAACTTACACCAGAACAACGCTCTAACCACTGAACTAGATCCCGCATCCTTGTTCAGGAAGGGCGCTGTTAACTGATTCAATATACATGTAGTAGCTTGGAGACATATTTCAGCTCTTAATATATTTTTCTGGCACCATTTTTATGTTAGAAAAACACAATTCATTTAATTTTATACAAAAATTTATATTGGCATCACTAAAGATCATGTTGAAACATGTTTTAAGCATTGAGTAATTAATAAGTCGATTTTGTTTTAATATTGGGGAATAGATATAATTATAGTCTACATATATCACCATAAAATGTATTTGGCAAACTGGGTGATTTGAATTTCGTTGACATTAATATTATTATGTACTCAAAACACATTTTCATAAACTGTTTGATACGAGCCATTAAATTGTATAATTGAAGTAAAATAGTGTCCGTGTTCAACTTCTTCTCAATTCAAGTTAGTACACATGTATTGACACATACTACTTTTACGCATTATTTTTTAATCTAGAAAAGTAACCAACATTTTAAATGCTCAAATTTAAATATTGAATTCTTCAGAGCGGGAAGATATAATTACACATGATCATAATTTATTGCACGATCATTAAGCATAAAGGATGTCGTATAATAAGCATGCAAATACTTAAACCTTAATGTTTACAGATCTCGGTTTGTAATCGACTGACCGAAAAGTTTCATATTAATCATTATCAAAATAGATGTTTATCTGCTGGCGCTATCGCCAATACAGACAATTACATCACCTCTAGCCAAACTCAGGATTTAACAGCAAACGAAAGAAAGTTAGAAAGAATACATATTTCAATAAGGGTTTGCCTACATTGTGATACAGAAGATATTGGGGATGAATATCATTATTTATTTATTTGTAATGAGTTTTGAGAACAACGGTTTAAAAACTCTATTACAATAGACTAAAATGTATAAAACGGAGACTCTCCGAATTGAAAGATGCGTGGACTTTGGGAAGGCAGAAGAAGAAGAAGAAGAAGAAGAAGAAGAAGAAAGTTGTGTGGTAACATTAATAAGATAACAATGTGCATAATACGTGGAAGCAAGTGGAGAGTATGTTTGTACATAGAAAATGTGATCAATGAAGTGCACACCTTGTAACATTCCAGCCCATAATTATGTTCATTTCAACCTTGTTTGCAATTAGATTTAACCAACTTCACTATATAGCCTAGGAAACACACTTAATTAGCAACATTTAATTATTCCAATTTATTCAAGAATGTTCAGATATTTTATTGAACTGTATTGCTTTAAGAAACTGCTTTTGAATTAAACGCCATATGTAGTTGTTTAATTTGTGTTGACTATTGTGATGATATCTCTATGTTCAAGGCGATTATTTTAAGGTTATTCGCGTAAATATGTTGAGGTGGTAGTGGTATAATTATGCAGGATCGTAATGTAGAAGAAAATTAATCTTTAAATTCATATACTAGTATTATTTTTGCGCAATACTTGAAAATTACAGGTCATATTTTAATATAAATGTTCCTTTTTCTTTTCTTTGGGGCATATAATTATTACTTCAACCTTTAGGAACGAAATTTATTTATTTGTACATAATAATTTACACAAATAGTACTTTAATATTTAGGTAATCGGACTTAAATATTATATTAAGTGTGAATTGCTATGGGTTGTCAAATGGTGTTTCCATATTTTAAAATATAAATATTACTTTTCTGCTACGTTCTATATTTAGCTTTTAAGATATATCTACCACAGCATGCATTTTGTTACAAACACTTACAAATATTTTGATTAAAAGAAATCGAAACAGATGAATGGCAATGAAGTTTGCCATAGTATTTTTAAGGTACATATTAAAAGCGAAATTGATATTTACGATTTCATATCAAATCAAGAATTTTCTCAAAATATTGCGCACATTTTTGTTTTAATGTCTTTTGAAATTTAAATCCGAAAGTAAGTCCAACATAA
The DNA here is from genome assembly GCA_032355825.1 of Melanodrymia aurantiaca. Classification (NCBI taxonomy): domain Eukaryota; kingdom Metazoa; phylum Mollusca; class Gastropoda; order Neomphalida; family Peltospiridae; genus Melanodrymia; species Melanodrymia aurantiaca. The sequence continues at coordinate 4,012 of JAULBR010054601.1, forward strand.
TAGTTGTGTTTGAATGATCTCCGTCCCCTCTCTCTTCCCTACCTCCATCCCCACGCCCCATGCAGTCCACAATTCAACAGTAAACCAGATTCAAGAGCTTAAAATTAAACACAGGTGTTTGGCATTTTTTATGAATTTTATTTATATTATTTGTACAAAAACAAATGTAATTTAAGACTTCCTTAGCGTCCTTTTAATTATTTAATAAAAAAAACCCACAACAAATAACGTATAATATATTATTTTGTAAACAAAGTTGTTATGATGGATATAACGTCACATTTTAACAGAACACATTATACTTCCAGCTTGGAACTACGTCATGTACTTGCATAACAAGTTAGTTGTACATGCATTATTTAATATCAACAATGACACATTATTCATAAAACTAAATTTGTCGAAATCTCGACAGACCGAATCCTGATCTACGGTTGCCGTCACGAAACCGTAGAAGCTGAACGTATGACTTTCGCGATCATGATCGTTGCGTAGAGACTAGGAAACTATACCTGTTGACGTTGTAGTTTACTAATCCTACTGCCATTTAATTCCCTTCTGTAGATATTAATAAAACTAATTGGCATGGGCATTTACTGCGGAATTGTGTATCATAATGGACAAAATGGTCGACAGGATTATCCCTTCAGTATTGACAATACAGCTGCATGAGGTCGTCATAAGTATTGCAGTGGAAATCATAATTTACGAACCCTGTGACTCAGAGACACAGCTCTCGCGAGATGTTGCCTTTGTTCTCGTGACAGCCGCGGATATCTTCATTGGCGGAGACGGGTTTCGTCGTGAAAGACCTGCAGATAAATTGATGATGATCGTTTGTGTGATAAAAGATTTGTACCCGTTTCACCGAGTCCCAAGAGGACGTATATCAGGCTCCATTATTGTAAAACCGTCTTCTTTCAAACTTAATACCCTTGACAATCGATAATGCATTGATTCCCCAATAGGTGCTAAGTTTCGACCAATCCGTTTCAGTGGATGATGAAAAATAACAAGCCGTGAAGTTATTTAGACTTCTATGGCATCCGTGCAGATCCATAGTGATTCGTCTGCTTTTCCGTCGCTACAATTACTGCTAATTCAGAGCGTAGTCGTCTAATGTAGATATATTAATATTTATTATCATAATGTAAAGTTGTTATGGAGCCATCAATGTTATATATATATATATATTGCATAGGATTAGAACATGTTGCCAAATATTAACATTTTTACTTATAATTATATTTATTATAATATTATTGTTTTGATTTATATACATTACTTGATTTTGATTTTTCTTTACAAAATCAATGCATACTATTTGTATAATAACTTGTGACTAAGACATCTTGGTTGGCGAGGACTCGATCTAGATATGTGAAATAGAAATCTGTCATTTAGCAAAAAAGCTTTCCTATACATAATATAAAACAAAATATCTACAATAAAAAAATAAAAAACATGTAATAATAATTGTGTCAAATCAAGAATAAACTTTCACTATTTAAATCGTACATTACATTTTACTATAATTATGGTATATCATGCTCGTTTCATACATTTATTTTAAGAATTATAATAATTGTTATTACTTTTTTATTAAATATAAATTGTCTGGATTTGTATTTATTATTTTCATTCACTGAATTCATAGCGTATGTAGTTTAAATATCTAAAAATATTTTGAACATATTGTTTGACGCCCAATAATTATGTAGTTGGGTGTATCCGATTTTACAGATTAAATTTAGTAAAATTGTTTAAACTAACTACCAACGTTTCCATTGGGCAATACATTATGAGCAATTTCATATTCTATATGTTACGCTTGTTAAGAATATAATTAGTATAACGTACGCATAAGCTATGTATTCGCGGAATGAAAATATTAAATATAAAACAGACAATAACATTTATTTATTTATTTGTTTATATATTTATTTATTTTAATTATTTAAAGATAAATTCGAATAATGATTTTATGACACTAACAGCAATATGACAATATGTAGCTATACAATATTTACTACTGTATATAATTATTATGTTTATTCTAAATTCGAATACCTATACAGTAATGTTGGGTAGTATGATTTTGATCTGAAATCTAGATAAATATAATTATTATACTTACATGTAGTTATAAAATAATATTATGTAAAATGATTGAAATAATCACGACATTAATTATATATACATGTACATGTACATGTAGTTATAAATACTAATAAATATGATTATGTCATGTGATTTTAACTGAAGTTACCTCAGTAAATATAGGTGGTCATACAACAATTCTGAAATATACTCTATTGCATGTAATAATAAAATGATATTCTCTTGTCCGCTATTAACCTGAGATAAATGTATTGTCAGTTCTAAAGTTTAGCAAGGTATTGAATTAAAGAAACTTGCCTTTGTTATATTTGATCAATATAACTATTTGATATAAACAACAATAATTAGATTGAATATTCAGGGAGAGGATGGGATGGTGGAGATCGAAACTCACGACTTAAAACAAAAAAACATTACGTAATTCACTATTTAAAGTTATACAGGGGTAAATGGAATAGAAGTCCATAGGAATATAGGTCCGAAACAATGCTCATTTGCTATAAGACATATATACCTAGGATTGTTATTATAAAACGCATAATTTTATTGCACTTTTTCTTACTTTAATTCTAAGACTTGTAGGTAATAATTCGTTTGATGTATCAGGCTATTGGTTTAATTCCGTAAAGTTTCATTTTATTATTTAACTCATTTTGTTAAAATATTACCGAACTTGTATGTCTGTATACATATATACATGTACATGTATATTATTATCAATTGCAGTCACCATGAAGCGATTCAATCAGATCTTTTTTTGTAATTTATCTGACAATATTGTTTAGAATCTTTTTTGTTGCAAAACTAGTTTTTCATTCAAAGCAAGTTGTAAAAGAGCACCAGAACAAAGGTATTGACATTATGTGTTAATTATGTTTGCCGTCTGGGTAAAAACGCATAGTTGTTATATTTTTTCACTGATGTCAGAAACAGTGTCGGTTGAGACATCTTGAAGTTTAGCTTACCACTTTATGAGGACGTTACTCTCCTTCTCTGTTACCGTCTGATGAGTTGTGTCCCTTTAATCTCAGTGGCTATTCGATTATGATGATGAATGACACAGAGGGTTAGTGGCATGGTTCAAACTATAAGGGAGAAAGGTTGGTGTTTTACTATGTATAATTGTTTTATGGCATTTACAAAATAGAAAGATAACCTTATTAAACATACACGAGAATGGGTATAGGCCTATAGTTCGCCAAAATGGCGGTGCACAGTGACATCTCTGTCCTTGCAGTGCTCTACGATGCGACCAAAATAATGGTTTGGCGACTATCTGAATTACTTTTAATCGCCATGTGGCGACCAACGGTAAACAGTATAAAATATAATTATTTTTTGCATGAATAGCATGAGTTCATACTAGGTGACGTTTCTTGCAAAATATAGCCCTATTGCACTTCCGTAGGTAATCGTTACCGGTCGTAATTGTTCGGTCCGTTTCTTCCTTTCAAATCCAAAACGTTCTGCAATCGGCGAGCGAAACCGGTGTAGGGTCAGTTTAGATGTGTGACTTATGATTGCGCAGCCGTAAAGGATTGCGCTGTATCGTGTACTTCCGCCCAGTCTTATGGACAGTCAGGGTGTGATGTGAAAGTATTGTACAGTTATTTTTTTATGAACGCGTGAGACAGTTACGGCCAAAACTTAGTTATAGACCAAAGTCGATTGAGCCAAGAACAAAATAAAGTAAATTTGATGTAATTTGCTCGCAGTGCTCGTTTACCCAGGAAGCCTACTATCGGACCTAACATGGCGTGTCATTAGCTGAACAGTTTCGTAAAAGGCTAAATGCAATGCATAATATACGGTACCATAGCTAAGTAACAATCCATCCGTGATGGTGTTGCCAACACGTTTTGAACATGCTTTAATGCATTTGAATTATACTGTTCTATCGCTAAAATTGGGTCCAATGGAGATGGGTATCACTGGAAAGCTAACATTCCAATCTTTAAGATGAAACCGGTTTCAGTTACATACTTTAATTATGCAACTTAAACCAGTTTCATCTTAAAGATTGGAATGTTAGCTTTCCAGTGATACCAATAACTCCATTGGAGCCCATTTCGGCGATAGAATAGTATGATTGTCATTTCAAATGACATCATCAAATATTATAGAGCGATTTTAAGCAATATTAGGTTCGTTTTTAGACCTTGCGATACAGAAGACAGAAATTTAGGTGAAAAGTGAAGCCTACGAAAATATACTATGTTCAAATGGAGACGCAGTAAAACTTAACTGAATATGTGTCAGACCTGTGCTTGTATGTTATTCTCCAGAAGGATGAATGTCACAGGTCACTATTTGGCATGATTCCTTATTTTATTATGCTAACGTTACAAAGTGAATAGATTTAAAACTTATTCTTTGGTAATAAACATATTTAAAAATAACCAGAATTTGTGGCTAGTAAATTGTCGAACATGGCTAGTGTTTTTTTAGTTCACTAGACAAAGAAAAGTAGGGGAAAAACTGAGCGTAGAGCACTGCCTTGTCTATTATCGCACCCATGCAATTTCTAAAACAATGCGTGTGGCATTGCACCTATGTATACCAATTAACCCTAGGTTGAAAAAAACCATATTGTTTTGGTGCTGGACGGTCCCGAACCCAGAGTCCAAAATGCTAGAGATATTTTCCTTTCCTAAAATAACAGTATTGATGTGATGTTGATCAAACAGTTAAGAAGAAAATAAGTGATCGCTTTTTGGTGATCCTCACAGATTCCACATGGAAGCCATTCTGTCGTTTATCTGCTGTAGGCGAATCCCAAACACTTCACCTTCAATCCTTAATTGGTCTGTTTCTTCTTCAATATCGGTAGTTGATCAAATGGAACGGTTTCAGACTGTTGTTGAATTGGGTGATTTGCAGAGATAAAATCAATTTAGTGCTGAATATCACATTTATTTCTAATAATTCAAATTTGCAAACGATGGTATTTGACTTACTTACTTAAATAACAGGTGCTTAACATACATACACTTTTCGTGACTAACAAATATGGTATTTAATTACTTTTAACTACGTAAGTGGACATCTACTTAAGTGATGTCCTCATGAAACAAGACTGAGTATCTATTATAGGATACGTTAGTAATCTCTCAACATGCCTTTTCCATATTAAAGTCACAATGTCCTTGAATGCATTGTGGTGGTACAGCGACTTGCGAAAGCGACCACACCGGTACTGATGTCGTAGAAGACGTCGGTTGACACAGGGAAAGGACTCCAGTTTTCTTCTTTAGATCTTAATGGCTTTCTTTATTCAAAGCATAACTCGTCGAGGCAGCAATTAGACAAAACAATGTTAAAACGTGATCTGTAAACCACAGTCATCTTCCTATCTTTATCTTCACATGACTAATATAGGTTTGATATGGCTCAAGCGAACTCTTATCCATAAAGTATAGAGCATTCTTTGTAAAATATTGGTTATTTTAATTGAGTGGATAATTAATATATAGGTGCTTTGATATTACGTTCACTTTACTTGGGTTGCCAAGCTATTTCAAAGATGACGTATTCGACAGTGCTATGGAATATGTGTCAGCAACTATTGTTGTGTCCCTATATTATGCTGTTTATAGACATCAGACATTACTGATGACACTGATCAATAATTAAAGAAACTACCAGGTACATGTATTTCAACATTGATGACATAGTTCATCACTTGTGTCTAAAATTCTATTTCACACAAAAGATTTACATAAAAGGTTTACCTTCTTGTCAAGTTTCATTTAATATGTTCTACAATATGGGTCATTCAGGGGTTTCAAATTATTTGTTTAATTTCACTTACCAAGGGGACAGTTGATTTGAAAATTCACTGGCCCTGGCTGAAAATTCACTTGCCCAACTTCTAAATACCAATACCAATATATTAATATTTTTTATAAATGTAAGTACAGTAAATCTAAAATTTTTTACTGGCCATCGGACAAAACCAAAGCAATCATTTGGTGGCCCGAGTGTACAAATCACTGGCCTCGGACATCGGGCCACCATATTCTAGAACCCGTGCGGCGGGTCATGAATAATATGTACAAAATATAAGTAATTTTAGTTTTAAAAGATTTACTATGCTAGTAGTTCTACACTAACGAACCGGCCTCCGTAGCGCAGTCTTTAACGCATCGGGCTTCAGACCGGTAGGGCCAGGGTTCGAATTCCAATCGTGGCATATGGATGTTTAATCCCAGTACCGGCTACAACCGAGTGAGTGGTCAGCAACTTACCCCTACCAGTACCCATAGCTGGTGTACCAAAGACTGTGGTATGTATTGTCTTGTATTTGACAAATCGCATATAAAAGATCCACTCGCAGCTTATCAAAAAGGAGTATCGGGTTTCCTCCTTCATACTAACACTAACTTATGTCCAGGACAGGCCGTCGAGGAAAGTGGACTGTGTGGCTATGACATATGTGCTTGAACCTTAATCGTATATAAACACTGTACTAACCATCAATAATAATAATAATAATAATAATAATAATAATAATAATAATAATAATAATAATAATAATAATAATAATTCGTTTACGACTATGCAATTTGTGTTAAAATCTAACACAGAAATAATGGTAATTGTTTTTTGATTCCTGGCTGTCATTTTATCCCATTACCTCTAGAAAGTAAGTAATTTCAATTAACTAGTGTTCATGTTCTAATATGGCAGAGTATACAATAGACACAACTCGTATTCTTTAATTATTAAGCGAAAAGATGTCATCAGCTAAAGCAGTGAACTTGGTTTCATCTTGTTAGACCAGTTCTCTTACAAACTGAAACGAATCTCGTGCAATTTGACTTTCCTAATGACCAATTTGACAGCCCACCTTGAATTCTTATCCACATTAAACCTCTGCCAGAACACGGCCACAAACTACTAAACGCTTAATGCTACTCGATTCAAGTTAATAAAATTGGCCGACTTCGTTTCATTTTATTTTCTTTTGTAAACGCATCCTCGCTTGTGATCCAAGTGGACATTACCAGGACAATAGTGAACATATTGTGCCAGCGATAAACGACAGTCGGTTTCCAAACGCAATTTTTGACGCTTTTAGTCGTGCAATATTTAAGTCTCGCTTTCCCAGACCAATCATTTTTCTTTGTGTTTTAATACATGGCTACACGGGGGAAACGCACCAACACTGAAATCCCTTTACCATTATCTGTAACATCATTTATGGTGGCATTCCGGCTGCCTAATCGGGTAATCAGTTACCTTTGTCCACTAATAACGCAGTGCATGGGCCAGGGATAACACGCCTGCGACAAATCACCTATATGTGATAACAGACAATCAGCAGCCTATTCATCCCTGAAATCCATTTGACGTATAACACGATGCTTAAATTTGATCACTCTTTTCACATCTCTAAGGATTTTTCTACCAACTTTAAACAAAATACGTTATTAACTTTATACCGCCTGAGTGTAAATGTAGATAGATCTATTATTGTACAATGTCTTATTTTTATCATACGTATATTACATAGATCTCCGGTAATAATCATAGAATATTACATGAAAAATATTTATTAAAAAGTCAAATTGTATTCGTGGGGCTCGCGATTTGTGCCAGTTCCGTTATGTAAAGAATATTCGATAGCTGTTGTTTGCTGTACTCTCAATAATTGAAACAATTTTCATAGGTAATATTAGTTGTTGATAACAATATAAATAGTTCGGTTAATAGCAGCTGCAATAAATCAATTATAAATAAAAATATATACCCAGTGCAGTATCAAGATGTTGTTCGAACATAAAACAAAATTACATGTACGATAAGTTTATGTGCGCATTCTTGTTTGGTGCCAAATATGAAAAGACATTACTCAACATGTATTTAATTTATAGTAGTAAAGTGATTTTCAGTATATTAAATCCTTTTGCATAAAACGAATTTAAAAATTTGCTATCATTTTTACTTTTTTCCTTCAAATTTACTTAATAAATAATACATACGCTTAATAATATTGTGGCATATAACAATAATGAATGAATGTTTTACGACACCCAATCACGAAAAAAATACATCGGCTATTGCGTGTCTGAATATGGTATAAAACAATAATGTGGTTCCCTTTTATTGTATCACTGATAACAATACTAAAAGCATAAATAATAAAATTATATTTTAAACATATCTCTTAAAAACAAGGGTTGATTTTGTTTAGAACAGGCCTTGTTGACGCCATTTAATACATATGTTAGCCTGAGGGATCGGACACGTTGTTAAAAGGCGTGAAATTGACATTTTGATACCAACATAAAAATAACTCGAACATTGTGCCTTGGGCTTTGGAGCCGTGATCCAGATAGAAGTTTGCGCCATTAACAGGACGATGTATGGCTTGTCTACCTTATCGGCGACACAGAATGGTTCCTGGCTGTTCACCTTAATTGATATATCAGCCGCAGGACAGTTAGAGTAAGCAAATATCAGAAACATCAGATCACAGATGCTTTTAATATACAATTTAACGCTTTGTCATGCATCGTAGACACACTTTTCAGCGGTTCGTTGCACATTTCTGATCTTTTTGATGGTATCCTTTTAATGACAACATGCCTGTCCTTTTCCCCTGTGCACCAGGACAAAAGAAACTTAAATAGAAAGGCAGTTCAAAGGTACAACCAGCAATTGCAGCCCAATAAAAACAGTATACAGTATACTATAATCACTTCGTACTTGTGGTGTTAACCCTTGTTGATCAGTCTATTTTATCTTCGCTGTTATATACGATTGAATGTTTGGATCGCGCTCTGCAACCCAAAGCATACAAATAATCTGGCGGCGGTATACGCTATACATAATATATAGAGCATATTGAAAGCGCTACCATGTATTATCAAGTTTAAGTTCCAAGTAACGTCTATTTTATTCAGCGAATAAAAATGAAAATGATTCCGCATATAATTATAAGAACAAAAGTGTTAGTGACTCTTGGAATTTGAAACGTTGTTCGGCATTTTGGGAAACTGATTTGTGTCTAAGAATGTTACTAATATTTATTGAATCAACTCCCAATGCTAGCGTACTTTTCAAAGACCCTTTTTGTGTTTGTTTCTGTGGGATCGGCCCCTTGATTTGTCAAACGATGTAGAGGAACGTCTAAAACTATATTCTCCAGTCGATACTGCAGGGTACCATTATGAGTGTACCCAGTGTCTATTACCATAAGATGAAAATTTGATAATGTTTGTTTTAGAATATTTGCTTAATTATGAAATCAATTTAGATCATATCATCTTTTAAATGGTATACTTGAAACCAGCCACCGTGAACACATAGGGTTTGGTATATCATTTATGATATACAGATGCAGTTCGGTTCAGTTCAGTTGGTCTAACGTCCACATTCAGAGCAAGCTGTTATAGCAGACGCCTATCTTGGGCACGAGTTCTGACCTCTCCAGTCCTATTGTCCATGATAGGAAAATATATACAGATGCTTATTTCCAAAGATATTAATAAAATATTATGTTGCAATAAAGGCGTTTGCTAATTTGCATATTAATGGATTTCTACAAAAATGCTAAAGGGTGCCAGAGTGGCATCAATCGGAATATTCAATCGAACATGTCAAAGTAGGGTCTACCATATAACGTGTTGAACGTTTTAACCAGCCCATGGACGGTTTAACCCTAATGAAGCAACTTCTGAGCCAGAAGAAAATGGTTTTGCATAAAAAATGATACAAACGACGTCATTGAAACTCTGTCTCATTCCTCGGATAAAGATTTACGGATCATTAGAACACCACATACACATGTCGTTACACATCTTCTCTCTTTGCTTACTGCATATTGACGGGATCACATGATAGTGATCTTGTTCTCCTGGCAATGCATTATCGTTAACCACAATGGAATTGTGCACCTAAGAATCATTATTCTTGACAAGAGTGATATGGCGCATGTAAAGGTATCAGAAATTTGGTCCCAAGTATATTGTGTATCCTCACACAAAAACACAAATTGTTAAATAGACTTACGGATTTATCTACTATAGATGAAGGTGCGTGCAAAACAAATTAGTTCAGTAGACTCTCCAAAACGCCATTAATGCGACTATAAGCTCATTCTGGCTGGAAATGACCATTCCTAGCACAGAGATAAATGGAGGTAATATAAATGAATTGGCGGTCATTAGGACAGCCGGACGAACACAGACGCACTGCCAGACAGGCAGACACACGGCCAAACGTACGGACTACCACATGGACAGGCAGACAGGTAGGGTAAGGCGGTCAGGTAGTCCGGACGACAGGCATGCATGCAGACAGACAGACAAGAAGGCAGACAGGTAGATAGACAAACAGACAGACAGACAGGCAGACAGGTAGATAGACAAACAGACAGACAGACAGGCAGACAGACAGACAGGTAGATAGACAAACAGACAGACAGACAGACAGACAGACAGACAGACAGACAGACAGACAGA
>JAULBR010054691.1:0-25601 GCA_032355825.1 Melanodrymia aurantiaca
TATGGTGTATGAATCAGTAGTGCTTTGGCTCCTACCTTCCATGACTGAAATATGTTTGTTTTTGTTGTTTTGTTTAAAAAAAAATGAGCCAAGTTGTATATAATAAATAGACCATTTCAGGTTTTTTGTCGAATACGATTTTTATGTCAACTCGTGATGTGTGAAAACCATATTTTCACTCATAGCTTCGCAAATCGTGAAAATATGGTTTTCACAAATCACTCGTTGACATAAAAATCGTATTCGACAAAAAACATGAAATAGCCTCTATTTACTATATCCAACCATAAACTTATTCTCCGTATCGCTTTTCAATATTTCAATAGAAAATATGTGTGATGTTGGGTGATTAACTAAATAAAACTGCTGTCCTAGTATGCATTTTACAAAAGAAACAAAGGCTATCCTTTAACATGTATGCTAGATACAACCTGATGTATTAATTAGAGAATGTTAAATTTACTATTAGGAAATTCTTCTGGATAGTTCTATACTTTGACATGTTTAGATGTGAAATTGAGTTGATGACTTAATTTGTTAGCAAAGGCCTGTGACAGATTTCTTTTAAGTGAGTGATGGCCTTTCCTAGACTCGTTTAATCTGTACATAAATGCTCAATTTAACATATTAATACATGTACTGTTGCAGTACATATGATATACGATTGGTTGAAGTGGATGTAACAACAACAACATGAATTTGTTAATACTAGAGAGATTTAATTTGCAATGATAAATATTCTTCCGCTATTCTGATCCCATTTTTCCTGGGAATTGTTCGTTCAAACCTGTCATCAGATAGGTCCCCGAGGTTACATGGTTCTGACAGTTCATACATAATGTGATTATGTCTTGCAGCAGACTTCAGAGATATTCCATTTTATCTCTGCTGATAACATAGTTCTGTCTTAGAGAGGACCTATAAAACATGCTGCCATGTTTTATACATGTACATTATATAGCATACACTCGGAAAGCAAATGTATACTTCTGGGAGAAATAATTTTTTATCTATTGTTTAAAAATTTCACCAACCAAGTTTTAAAAACATTATTGTCCACTTTTTAGACACTATCTTTTTCTAAATATAAACTTGTAATTGTAGAAAATATGTTTTATATTGGTAATTTTCCTAAAATTTCTAAATGACAATTAAAAGTATCCTTTTTACCGGTAGTAAATATAACTATTGGATAAGGAAAGTCACCATTCAGTCCTTTTTATATCTTGCATAAAACATTATTATTTTCAAACAACATTCTCTCAGTTGACATATTTTAACTTTGTACTGCTGTAAGTTTGGGGTGGGTTGACATATTTTAACTTTGTACTGCTGTGAGTTTGTGGTGGTTTATTGTCAGAAAAAGTTTTCTTAGTATACATAAAATGTAGGACTATTCCTAACCTAGATTTTCAGAGAATTCTATATTATATATGGACTGATCATCGTTTATACTGCTACGGAGACTCATTGTTGGCACAATATAATGTTTAATATTAAAATTAAAAAGCAACCATTCTAATATAGAGTAACGTTAAATTTAAAGAGAACCTGTCAGAAGTGCTTGTTGCGAAATATATATGTTGCTATGAATAATAGAAGTATTTGAACATACTGCATGGAATATTTTAAAGAAAGCATTTAAAAATGCTAGCTGACACACCTCGTTATACCAAACAATAATCGCTTGAGTAAGTGGGGTTAATTGCACTTTCATTTACACTGCAACATCAAGCTGTCGATTGATGCATTTGAGTCTTAGAATCAACAATTCCAATTATTGTTTTTTATGTACAATCAAGAGGAAGGCTTGGATGCTATATGAAAGTTGTTTGTAGAAGCAGTGTCACCATTTTGAGAGTTCCTAATGCAGTTTGATGTCTACAGTACAAAGCAAACTACAGTATATGTAATTACAGTGTATAATATGTATTTGATGCCTAAAAACATTTACATAAAGAAATGTATAAGTGTGTTTTCTTTGATTTCTTTGAGTTAGCTTATATATTTGGCATCAAATCCATTTAAAACCAACGAAGGATTTATAATGTTTGCTAAAGATAATTAAGTTGTTGGGAACACAACAGAGGGAATGAATGGTGATTAATTCCCCAAGGTTGTTTCCACTCTTTGATGAATAAGATATACAATTTTCCCAATTAGTGAAACCTTGAAAAGATTTGTACTAAGGATTTGTATCACGCATGGACCAATATGATCTGATAGACTGATACTATTATCCTCAAGGACTTTACAAAGTTACGTTATAGAAATATGATTATATACCGTAATCAGTGCAACAAGACTCACATGTTTTCATGTTGATTTAAACAATATTTATTCTTTTCAGTAAGAAATTCTGACATTGAGATTATTATGATTGTAGAGGTCTGTGAATTATGCATTACATTATATTATAATATATATTATATCTATATGTTTTCTTTATCTGAACACCATAACCAATGGAGGTGCGAGAGTCTATACACAAACACACACCTTTTGGACCAAATTGAAAATTCCGTGTCATCAGCATCATGTCACCAAAATGAGACAAACACTTCTTTATGGTTAACTTTTTCCAAAATTGCTTCTATAATTTGTAAATCCTGACTTTAGGTGTTAAATTACTGCTGATACTACTGTTAGCCATTGTGTGGGCATAGACCTGTTTTCACTTTGCTTGGCTGTCTACATTTCCTTTATTGGGATTAACACAGATTCGAACGAAACAGAACTTGATTATACATGTGACAAGATAGTAGGAGGCGTAATGACATGGGAAGTCACGATAGATACGATAGATACGCTATGTATTCCAATACGTGTGTCGTGATACATACTTAACTCTTTATATTACACTGTTTCCTTCACATGAGAAAACTTTACTTCTAGTTTATGAAACATGGTAACCTTAATCAAACATGAGGTCATGATATGGTTGTCTTCAATTGATGTATCATGGATCACATATCACAATGCGATACTGTTTCACTGTATCGTTACTGTTCTACAAGATCTGGTTTAATCAGGTGCTAATAAAATGACAAATTTGTATCAGACCAATATAGGAGTAACTTTTGGAGTGGGTGGTACAGATTCTAGGTCGATAGATCTTCCTTCAAATTTGTTTATACCAATTGGTTGTTAGTTTGAACTACCAACCATCGGTATCGTGTATATATAAAGTTTGAAGGAAGATCTATTGGATTACACAGATGCCAGGTTGTGAATCTAGGGAGTCCATGGGCATGCTCCCCTGAAATGTTTTGAAATTAAAATACTCAGAGATGCATGCCGTAGTTCAAGCATATTCTCATGTAATTGTCACTAAACTTATTGATCATGTTTTACAATATTCTGACACCCAATAGCCGATGTCTTTTTTCGTGCTGAGGTGCCGTTAATCATCTATTCATTCCTTCATTCATTTGTCACTAAACAAACAAATATGTTGATCATATTATCCAAACTGTTTCATTTATTCATAGCTGTGTCCAGTGTGTAAGAAGTAGAAAGGCTTGATGTAGGACCCTACCATGATAAGCATGCTTTATGTACTGAGATCATATTACTCATGGGACTTTTCATCCAAACTCATTTGTCATCTGGTTCCCATGAGGTCAGAGTTATGATCATTCATTGAGAAATTTGATTACTTTATGCCATGTAAAGTTCAATGACTGCCATTTTACGTGCTCTAATGGAGTTTGTGGCACCACAGACTTTCAGTGCTGTTTCTGTCTTTCAATGCAACATAAAATGGCTTTTCCGTTTCTGACAAATGATTAAATTTTAGAGGCTCAGTAGATTATCTATGGACAGATAAAAAAATTGTCGCTGCCAGGAGACTAATTTTTCAATGACATATTTTTTATTGATTGTATTCAAAGTTCAAATCCATGTAATGGCTTTTCTTCTTTTTTGATAACAAAACAAAGATTGGGCTTCCATTGATTTCATGCTTGCATTCACAAGAGAATGACCATATTATTTTGATGGCAAAAGATTAACTCTGCTCTTGATAAACCAGGGTTTAATTTTAAAGAATCAAATACAAAGATGCTTGTTTACTTTTTTAAAGGGAATCAGTACATTTGTCTTATAAGTGATAAATTTTAGTTTCATTTATTTTTGTCTTACATCCTCTCCAACACACTCACTGATTTTAGTACAGAATAGGCATATAATGAGCTAGCCAACGAGAGCTAGGTTATGTACAAGTACACACATGAATGCTTATGATGGGTGCCCCAGTTGAGCAGGATATGCTCAACTTTTGTGTTCATCTGGTATCATCATTGCTTTGACTGTTATTTGTGAGTACATGCCATCTGTACTTTGTTGCAATGTCCCATTTGGTTTTAATGAAACGGCTTTCAAATGACCATGATATGTTGCTGTCCCTTGTACAATTCTCAACATACTAGAAGGCACAATTTATGATAATTCAAATGGATGTTGTTACATCAAAGGACATTAAAAGTAACTTGTTGTTTACAATGAATTCACATTCTATTGGAAAGAACAGGATTACTGTTACACAAGAATCTGCATTGCGAATAAGATGTATTTGTCTGGTATGCTTCTTATTGGTAAAGACAGAAGAACAATGAAAACACGATTATATACTTTGTATAGTTAGTTAGTTAGAACTATTTACATGATTATATCCAATTAAGGTTCAAGCATGTCTTTCATGGTCACACAGTCAAGCTGCCTCGACTGCCTGTTCAGAAGTTAGTGTTCGTATGATAGAGGAAACCCACTACTCTTGATGAGTAGCAAGGGATTGTTTATATGCACTTGCCGACAGGCAGGACTGTACATACCATGCCCTTTGTTAAACCAGTTGTAGGCACTGGTCGGTGTAGGTGAAGTACACCTACCCATTGAGACTTGCAGAGCACTTGCTCTGGGTTGGATCCGTAACTGGGATTAAAAATCCCACATGCTATGAATGGGATTCGAACCGAGTACCTACCAGTCTTAAGCCCAATGTGTTAACCACTGTGCCACGTAGACTTTGTATACTCTATGTATGTGTATTTGAGTGATTTAGCTGACAGTGTCTGTAAGTAGTGAAGTAGTAGAGAGCTTGTAATTAGCATCAGCGCAGCATCTGTCCTTACATGGTTGACAATATATACTTATTTACATTAGTGCCTGCAGGCCGTGCTGGGTAGTCCTATTAGAATGGCAATGATCTCTTAATAATTTCCAGATAGCTAATTTTAGGGTCACTTTCCTAATTCCATTTTGTTCTTCCAAGGATGTCGATTTTTATGACGTTGTCTACCAATCAAATTATCATATCACAGCAATCTTGACTGTCATGCTGTGAAGTTGTGACCTTTATACATTAGAAAACCTGTCATAGTATTATAGCAACTTGTCAATTAAAGAGAACCTTTCATAGTATTGTAGCAGCTTATGAATTAAAGAGAACATTAGAAAACCTGTCAGCAGCTTGTCAATTAAAGAGAACATGTCATGGTATTTTAGAAGCTTATCGATTAAAGAGAACCTAAACTGTTCAATTCAAAAACATTTTAGTGGTGATATATTTGTAAGATAATGCTTTTATTTTTATCTATAAAACCTGTTTAGTTAATTTATGTGTTAACCAATATGCAAAAATCATAATGTTTCTATATATTGACATAATTGCAGATATTTAACCAATTGAATCACTAACTGTGGTACAAAAACATCTCAACACTTTGTTTTTAAAGAGTCAGAGTTATTATCTAAACGAGTTATTAACTAACTGTATTTTGATGTATGCTTTGTTACACTGTGGACCTTCCACATTGAGAGTTAGTTATAACTTATTTACGTGCTTAAATCCAATTACGTTTCAAGCACGTCTGTCATGGTAATACAATCCAGTTGCCTTGACTGCCTGTCCAGGACAGAAGTTACCGGGTAGTATTAGTATGATAGAGGAAATCCACTACTCTTGATGAGTGGCAAGGGATCTTTTATGTGCACTTTGTTAAACCAGTTGTGGACACTGGTCGGTGTAAGTGGAAGTACACTTACTCGTTGATTTCAGCCTTACGGAGCCCTCGCTCAGGGCTGGAACCAGTACTGGGATTAAAAATCCCATATGCCATGAATGTGATTCGAACCCAGTATCTACCAGTCTTAAACCAGATGCGTTAACCAGTGCACCACGGAGACTGGTTAAGTTTAACTTATTCTCTTAATGAGTTATTAACTAACTGCATTGGGATGTACGTCTTTGTGAAAAATGTTAATTGTTAATTGCAGACAATACCAGGTAGTTATTCTGATTTGATTTTAGTTGTTTCCTATCAAAACTCAAGATGTCCTCTATTGATTTGAAACATGACATAATATACACAAAATTAGGCCATATTGATATGATCTAACTGAAATGTCTGACTTAAATTAGATGAGAGCTGTGTTATAATTGTAATTAGCACCTTTGATCACCTTGTTTTAAATGGTTCGTTATTAAACTGCATGTACTTATGACCCCATAAACTGGATGTTACTTGCATGGCAGCTTTAGCTGTGTTATCAAAGTTCAATCTTTCACTAAAGTGTTTTATTCGAAGGCACTGCTGGCATTGATTGCCAATCCTAGAGAGTAACACATTTATGTTTATTGGTTCGTATTGATTGATGTGTTGAAATATTCACTTGGGAAAACGTGTGGGAAATGTTTGCAGTTCAACAATCCACATATAGGTTTTTTAACACGGTGAAGAGAATGGTTTCAATTTCATGCACTGTAATTGTGTTGGTGATCCATTGTCGAGCAGTTATATCCCCAGTGCAATAATTTAGTTATATCCTGAAATAATGTAGTGATAATATCCTGGAATTTTTTTTTTAGGGCTAAATTTTCACATGGGAGACACATTCATCATCTTATCCTTGTCTATGGAAAACAATCTGACCTTCCTATCCTATATGTATTTTGTTTTGCCATGAAACTTATACAAAGATTTTGTTGTTGTTGCTTTATAGATAATTTAAGTATATAAAAGGAATGTCCAGCATTGGATGATATCATACTATCAACAGTCAGATATTAAAATCAGCACCATGGTCAGATTTATCTTATTATTTCTGCAGGAGACATGCTATAGAATGTTTTGGCACAGTTGTTTACCTATATTATGTCATGCATAGAGCCCAAACGTCTGCACATGTGTTGCGTTGTATAGCTCATACATATATAAATAAGTTGCGTTGATCATTTGCTTACAAACCAACATTGTGATGTTTATGCATACACTATTGGTTAAATAATAATATTGACTGAAGGTATGTATAAACATTATGAATGTGAATTCAATTTAATAAGACACTATTTTAAACACACTAAAGTCTTTCAAAAAGACAATTTTCGAATTCTAGATCAAATGACTTTCCCAGTTTATGATCATCTATCATTGCTTTCCATAGGCAGTTACTTAGGTAATCTCACAGGAGTTGACTTAAAAGTTGCATTACATATTTAAATAGTTTATTCATCTATAAATGAAATAGAAGCTATATTTTACCTGCTAAAGTGAAAATCCAAGTATATTTGAAAGTCCTTCCTTATACATGTAAGTTAAACATGGCTGACAAAGAACTCTTATAAAAGTAACTTGCGCAGACTATAGTGCCAGCAGTGTATTATTGCTAGCAAACTTGATGAGGGTTAAACTGAACAAAGTACATGTACCACATTTTAGTGATGAATCCATATCTAGAAGCTATGAGGAAAATACCTATTCTTTAGGTTGTTGTGTCTCGTGACACGAGGAAATTGCCAATATTTAATCTCAAAGCAGCCAACTAATAACAATACACTAATCAATCATGAGATTGTTCAAATTGCTGATGTCAACTGAACAAACAAATGAAATTGTACTGGGAGACAATTTGGTGCGTGTGTCATTTGATTACAGGTTTAAATTGAAGCACATTCATGGTTATAACAATGAGGAATTTCTGCAATTGTCAAACAACAACTTTGTAATCACCTAGCTCACATAGCTGATTTGTTATTGCAAATAAAATCACATCATCGGCTAAAAGTCAGGTTGAATGAAATACATAATTTTTAACGTATCATCTAACCAGATTTGAGCATTTTGTTTAAGTAGAAATCTCACTGTGTGTGCTTAGCACATTGATCAGCACAGTTATTGACATGGTGCATGCTAGGCTTTACAATTACTAACATTTCAGGGAAATACTATTTATTCTACGGATCACATGTTTAGCAAGTTACACATCAACATTGTAAGCAACTAAGCGGGTATATTAAATTGGAAGTTAATGATAATGAACATGAAATATCATGAAGCCATTGCATGTATACTTAGTGCCTACTTAGCATGTGCAAATCATTCTTTGCTTTATAATATTTTCTTGCAAACAACAAGGTATACTAGTATTTATTAAAAGATATTAATCCGTAGCTAGCTATTATGAAACCTATTACATATGTTACACATGTTATACAAAAGAGCAAATTTTGTACATGAAGACGTTTAATTGTTAAAATTCTCAGTAAAATCTTGAGGTGGTAGCCATTTATTTTAACAAACCATCTCAATGATCAAAGTCCGGAGTCTGAATGATCTGATGCCTTGACTCGACTCTGTCCGTTGCAGTGAGTGTTTCCATATCGCTTTATTGCTGTGGAATATGCTACATGATCAAAAAATCAACTTGCTATATCAATAGCGTTACCGTAGTTGTTTTCTAACATGGTTAATTTGACCAATTATGACATATCTGTGACTTAAACCAATCACATCTCCAAAGACACAGTGAGATCAATTGTACAAAAATGGTTTTCTTTGAACACAAAGTATGATATCTTGACAGTAATCATAAAATGACAAGATTAAGGCAAAGACGTCTTGGAGTTGACAGTCCATGATGATTGATCCTTAATTAATGTCAGAATAATGGCAACGCTTCAATGCCCAATTATAGTCAGTGCTGGGACCAAGACTTTCGGATATTGCTTGGTCATTAACTTTATGCACGATTTAAATTGAGGCACTTTTGTTAAAGAATCTATATCTTCAGGCAATTATTGATTGCTACATACTTCGTATTACTAGTAACGTTATGAGGTGTCCATCTTGTTCAGGTTCTTACCTGTATGTTAGTGGTTATTAGATCATCATATAGAATTTGTAACTCTATTCGAGATGTAAATCTATCAGGGACTGTATTTTCAGTTTTATTTTTCAATAGTAATGGATATAATTATTATTTGGATGCACTCCAAAATCCTACCTCCAACTAAATTCGGTCTTGAGGATAAGGGTTTTGAATTAACTGTCCAGGGTGTCCAGACTGACAGGCTTTTGCTGTGTTCAACATTATAGCTACTATGAGTAATATTGATTCTGTTGAACAATCTTCTATTTAAACAAGGAAATGTATTGAAGTAGTAATACAGATATCGTTTCAAAGAACATTTCTTTTAATGTTTAGCAAAGACATGAAATGAAAGAAACAGACATGAAATCGTTAAATGTGTTTCTTCTGGGATGTACACATCATTCAGGAATTATGTGGATTGATCTCCAGGGAATGATTTTCTTGTCGCTTGTCAGAAATGATTATTTTGTTCATTTATTGTCATACAATTTGTAATTCATGTATGCAGTATGCACTTCTTTTCCTAAGCTCTCTGTGTATTTCAACTGAAACAGACAATTGGATGTCTGGCATCACATTTAACTGTGAGCTTATCTTAAAGAATATGTGTCTGGCATCACTTTAACTATTGCAAGCTTGTTTTGGGGGCCATCTCAAAATGCTGATGCTATATGAATAATGTTCATTTGAGACAGTGAGGGAGGGGTAATTCCAGTTTTGTTTGACAATATCTCACATTGCAATATTCTACATTCCAATATCGCAGATTCCAATATAGCATATGCCAATATTCCACATGCCAGTGTCCCACATACCAATATCATGCATTCTTATATCTCACATTTCAATATCCCACATGCCAATATCCTATATCCAATATCCCACCACTAGAGATCTAAATATTTGTACTGTTGTCCTATCACAAACTCTTTTTACATGTAATTTCAGAGCAGCAAACTTGTAGAGGTTACGTCGAATATCTGGGGAACGAAGTTCCAGATTGTCGGGTGTGCGTCTTACTTGTCGGAGATACTTGGTCACGTGGTATACAAGACGAGCCTGCTTCATCTACAGCCTCGCCAGATGACTATCACCCTCAGTGAGATCAGCGGCAGCTCTCAACAACTGTCACGTGACCATAACTTCACACCCGCCGGCTTTAGTGAGGATGAAGATGATCCATGTTAGTAGCTCATCACTACAATCTTAAAACTTGCCAATGTTAATACATGTACATGTATTAATAGCAGAGGAACAGGCTAAAGTTAAAGTTACAAAGTTTTGCTTTGTTAATATTAATTCACATTAATTGGATGATTGACATTTGATTTGTTTTATCATCTATTATTAGAGGCTTTTGTAGGAGATATCGCTGGTATTATAATTTGTAGCATCTCTGGAGATATCACTTCTTATAATTAGCACTTTGGCTACATTACACTGTATTTGTGATTTGACTAATAATATTTTGCTTAAATTAAATTGTTCTTAATTTTTTTTTTAAATGTCACAAATTTGATCAAATTGGCTAAAACAAAATATTGTCAATAGTAAGCTATAAAACACAGTCATATTCTACATATATAAGTCATCCTCCATATCTAGTAACACTTACCACAGCTAATATCTCGTTGTCATGAAACAAAGATATTCAGTAAATAATTCAAGACAGAAAAAAACAATTATGGTAAGAAGGAAAAAGTCTGCAGAAACTGACAAATGACCACGTGTGGTGTACTTAATGACTTCAGACGCAGAACATTTCCTGTTCCATGACATTAGATACTTTACCTCACAAACTCAGTATAAGTCCAACTGTTTTTTTAATTATCTTGTCACTTTATTCATTAGTTAAATGTGATAGCCATCACATAAAAAGATGCACTTCTGGTCAATTACAAATAGTGTTCCACTCCGGGATCACGATATTGGAGAAGAAATACTTTACATCACAAGATTAGCCGATATCTCTTACGTTCGAGAAATTAAAACTGACATAATGTTTCCGCAATGTACTGTCATGTACACATATTACATAAATCAACCAATTTTGTTTATGCTTGTCACTGAAATGTACGTGTACTAAAATGCTGGAACGTGCCACAGATAAAAATTACCATCAACTACAAGGAATCTGTACATTTATGGATTAATGAATATTTTAGAATAATTGCAGAAAGAGTTTTTGTGAGTTTCGATCAACTGAGTGAAATTCAATCCATATTGTCACATGCCGAAACTTGGCAGTTATATATTTTCTAATGATTATATTTTGTTTATAATGAAACTGACTAAATAAAAACTATTATTATATTTTGTTATTATTCTGGTACTAGTAATGCAACTGTAGATTAAAATGATTTGCTACATGCATGTAGTTGTATGTGTATCTGTTTCTGCAAGAACATCAAACCTAGTTTCCACTGATAGACATCAGTATGGCAACATCTGGATACACATTAGTAGTTACTGTACTATAGCATAAGCCTCCATGTTCCATTAGTAACAGATTAATATATATCTTGTACGAGACTTCACTAGCAATGCACCTGGTAGTAACAGTCCTGAGCTATACCTATAGAATCACTCTCAAAACTTTGATTAATGACATGTTAATATATAAAGCTCAAGACTTCATTATCAATACATATGGCAGTGACAGATAAGAAGCTCTATTCTGTAGTTAAAGTTGATGTATATTTTGGAACTACATGTATAATGGAAATCATTACCTACTAAATTTGATACAAACCAATCCCTTACTTAAAAACACATTGTTATTAAATAACTTCCTGGTAAATATATTAAAGATTAATGTCAAAAAACAATTATTGATGCTCGTAGGAAAGTTTTACTTCAGTCTTGGATTTGCTAACATAGATTTACTACATCCTAAGATGAAGTACTGACATCATTATGATAAGAATTTAAATATTCCATAACTTTATAATGTATACATGTGTATACTGGTAAAAGTTTGATTTCAAGAATAGTCTTACATATAGTTATGAGTTTACCATTCTTAATTAGGATTTTGTAACATTTAATTTATCTGTATTTTCAGCTTGTAATGACAATTTGGACAGTGAACTTCTTGCAGAGATTCTGTCTCAAAGACACATTCCTGTTGCTCCAGAAATAACAGTAGCCAATCAGATTTCAGTAGACATTCAACCTTTGAGCAGACCTAGTAATCGTAGATCACCAAACCATGTAGAAGATGTCGGACATTCCTTTAATGGTGTCATGAATGGTACAATGAATGGTACAATGAATGGTACAATGAATGGTACAATGAACGGTACAATGAATGGTACAATGAACGGCCATGTTAGTTTGACTGCAGATAATCAGACCTCATCTTTCTTGCCAACTCGGTTAGGACAATCAGGCAGCTTTAGGTGTAAATCTCTCTCACCCGTTCAGAATAGCTTGAACCACAACTCCCTACGTCAGAAAGAGACTTCTTCAGATGCTGTTGTGTCTAACGATATCTATGCTAACCAAGGTGCTAGACCTAAAGTTAAAAGTATGCAGCTCAGTACAGTCAGATCTTCCAATATGCAACAAACCTCAACTACAGCTAGTGGTGCAACTGTTGTAATAGCCAAGTCAGATGCAACTGCCCAAGTGCCCAGATACATCTCAAATTCTGTGGAACCAGATCAGTTTGCTTCTTCCAGAGTGTCGCAGAACAGTTCACGGTGGGCAGACCCTGCTGGTCAAGCATTGAAATATATTGATGATGAGGCAGCCGAAAATACTGAAATGCCATTTGAAAACAATCTTGTGGGTGATTGCAGTCCAACTGCCCCCACAAATGTAGATTTACAGAGACGTTTATATCTTGCTCAACAAGGGTCAGTGGATGAAAATTCTACTGATACGACCAAAACTATTAGTGTGAAAAGTTATTCCAAACGAAATAGCTGTGATTCGGTTCCTGCTGAGGATGATGCAGCCAACTCGTTGGATCTCGGTGACATGTTGTCTAGAAATGGCTCAGTAGACCGAGGGATAGATATTGTATCAAACTCATTGCGTGATTCGCCTTTTACCAATGGTAGTGGGATTGAAATTTTACAGAGCGCTTCTCTACCAGCATCACCAGTTCATCGTAATAACTCGCCTACGAGGAGATTACGAGAGGAAGTTTTCAGAAACAAAACTCGACATCTTAGTCCTGTGTTTAAGAGAAAGTGTCGCCATTCAAGAGGAGTGGACAGTTCTGATGAAGATTTGCTCATTGCAATTGCAGAAATCAAGCGAGGTCGAACATATAAAAATTTAGAATCTTTTCAAAAATCTCAGCTCAAGCAAAAGGTTAGTATTTTAATGAATACGTAATTCAGCTGCCCGTATAATTCACGCAATCTTGTGAAACTAATTTTACCACAGCATTGCAACTGCAATTTTAAAGAAAATAATAAAATAAAATAAATTATATTGAGTGGTAACATTCAGAACACTGCAATTCATTACCATTGGCAATGGAATTCTGGCAAGAAAAATATTAAAAAAATATTGTTGGCAATGGAAAAACGAGATCTTGTAAATCAATTTTAAATTGCCGATTGCTAAAGAAAATATTGAGGATTGATTTAATTCGATTTAAAAGGTAATTTATAGCTTACTTTGTATACTGTATTTATTGTAATTACATGTATTATCCTATTCCAGGCATACATGTATAATGGATTAGAGTTCAGACACAGAAAACAAAAGTGCTTTCATATCCATTAGCCTAAGATTACATTTCATGGCTGAATATCAAGTTTACTCATATTCTTGGTTAATGGTTATTCTAAAATTGACCAGTCTACAAAGCTATTTTGAAAATAGAATTAAATAGCTTGTACAAGTTATATTACCTACCCGAATTCTATTTCTAACATTGAAAAAAGAAATTTTCTTAATATATTTTTATTATAAACATATTAATAAAAATAGAATATATGTATTTAAATCAAATGGAATGCTCTACCTTGCTTACCTTCGTTTATTGTTAATATACATGCATTATTTAGTGGTCACTAACTCTGCTCCAGTTTTCTTTTATATTGGGGAAATAGCATTATTTGGTCAAAAAAAGAAAGACGTACCTAACCTAACAAATATTGACATGTTACGCTAAACACACTTTTGTTTTGGCTTACTAACATCAGTTAGTATAGTTCATTGTTTCATGATTGAGTCTCTGGTGTTGCACTTGATCTACAGACACATCCCATGTATTGCCCTACCAACAGAATTTGTTTTGAAAAAAATCAGCCAATCTTATGTTCAATCAAAAATATTTGTACCTCCAGCTATTCAATTTGAGCTGGCCAATTTAGTTACTAATACCATTTCTGGTCGCTGCAATTACCTCCAGTATGAAGCAAAGACTTCCCACAAGTTCCTCCTATATACACTGGCATTCATAACAAAGACTTCTTTCAGATTTGATGACTTATGGATTTTAGAAGCACTAATGCAAACAGATTTTGTGTCTGATTATTCTGCACGGCCTATGATGACATGACTTCTTGTAACAGAATTTCCCAACATTATCCCTTGAGCATTACATTAGAGCAATATTCGTGTAGGAGAATATTGATCCTGCATCAACAGTCGGCTCACAGTTGCAACATTCAATACTTATCATCGTAGACCACTAAAGTGGACAGGGAGATGAGAAATCGTGTCCAGTTTACATACTCCATTTCTTGATGTTTAATTAATTTATGTCTGGTTGTGTATTTGCTTTCACCTTGTTCAAGAGGGACCAAATGAGCAACAATCAATCGAGGATGTCTAGACAGTTTTTATACTTATAATTTTTATACGCTTTTTTTTATTTCTGACATAAAACTCATCCAAGTTCAGGTTTCAATTTGGCTGTGTCTCATTTTTACTAACTGTCTTGTCCAGTTACGCAAAGAGACTTTTAAATTGGTCAATTTTTATACCTACGGTTAATTGTATGCATGTATAGATCGCTTAACCTAGTACCAATGAGTCATATCTTTGGTGACTAATATTCAAATAGTACCACATTGCTTATAAGTTATATTAAAAATTTCTATGGTCATAAGTGAGTGACAAATATGAATATGTTTTAAACTTATGTAAATTTCAGTTTGTTTATTCAGATATTTATTGCGATGTGCAGGCAGTTTTAATATTGATAAAAAAAACTTCCATTTCTGCAACATGTATGCAATTAATGTTCTGTTCAATTGGAACAGTGTCTGAGGCAAGAGTTTATAAAACTTTATACATGTAGCAGCAATCAAGTGGCTTTTCAAGCAAGGTTATTGAGAGCCAATATGTCTGATGCAGTGATATTGAGCTGTTTGCTTTGCCAATTTCAGTTGCACTTTGCAGCAAGATTAAAAACATCGGCTGCATAATTTGCATATTTTATCATCATGCAGAGAGACTGGATTTAGCAAAAGTATAGACCATGATCTTATAAACTCGCTCAATATATTTCCCACATAGACATTTTGCTGCAACACTAGATGTCTCAATATACATTTTTGTATTTCCCCACATATACATTGTGCTACAACATAAACTGGCTCAATATATTTCACACATAGACATTGTGCTACAACATAAACTGGCTCAATATATTTCTCATATAGGCATTGTGCTGGAACACATGATATTTGAAACTGGGCTCTGTATAATTCCGACAAGATTCCGACATTAAACAGATCTATGTTGTCTTGGACTACATGATCCATCAAACTGTCTTTAACATGTTGCCAACAAAAACTATGTTCTTGCCATCAGTTTTTTTCATCAGCATTGCTAAATGCCAATACAACTAATCTACACATGGGAAATAGAGAATACAACATGAGTGGCCATTAGAGACAATTTATCTTGCGAGATGTTTAAAATTGACTCTAACGAAAGCGAGGTTTTAAACATCGATTTGTCTTCAGACCTGTCAACCTTGAATCCTGGCATAAAATGCCTACAAAAAATAGGGGATTTATATTACAAAGTAAATGAACACTTAAAAACATTGTTTTACATAAAAAGGTGCATGTTTCATAGACATAATATTATTAAAATGACCCCATATATTCCCAATTCTTACTTTGGCAAAACAATGGTTAAAAATATATATACACTCAGAACACTTTAGCTAATCGGCCAAAATGGGGAAATAAAAAACTTCCTGCTTGGTTCTTTAAATTAAAAGGTGCCGGTAGATAGGAATTTTTTTATACTTAGAAAATTGTGATTTCCCGGGAGAAAATTCCTCCTAGGCAGGAGAAAAGGAGTTATAATTAAATAACTGGAGATTCGTGTGGAAAACAAAGAGGATTAACAGGTTTAATTTGTAAGATAAAATTAATTGTTTAATGGACACAGGTGTAATACATGTATTCTAGTTCTTTCAGTGCCTCAAAAACCAGTGTTTTATTATTAAAATACAAATTAATGTGATAATACCCTATCAGCGCTACCTGATTTTCCCACCTAATGAAATCGACATGCACCAAGTGCAGAGTGACTGGCACAGATTCGGTAGCTTCACCATTCAATTGATCAGAGGTCACGAACTCTCAAAATACATCTCCCACATTGTGAGAGAGACGCCTGTAAGATTCCTGATGTAAAAATCTCTCACAAACATCTGTCCCACTGTGGCGTAAGAAACTGTTTAGAAATACGCATTACGATGTGAAATACCTGAATTTTAAATACTGATAGTTCTTTTTTTTTAATCTAAATTCATCATTATATATAGAATTAATTCAATCTTCCCCACGCATTCCAGTTGTCAGTGGCCCATTGTTTGTAACAATAGTTAATGCAATTATAAATGAGAGCGTTCCTGCCTGGACAACTTGTTGCTCTATGTGGGCTATATAAATGATGTGGGCCAGAGCTAATTTAATAATGAGTGATTAAAGTCAGGTATTGACATCTCTCTGTATGATCCTGATGACACTAATTTAAGAACTGCAGCAAACTGTATCGATTGGCTTCTCGAAAACACTTAACCCATTTCCATGTTCTTGGAAATTTAGATGTAGTCTCATATTTTCCCATAGTTGGATCAACAAGACTGGTGCGTTCACCGTCATCACTTTAGTAGATAAATGAGATTGAGAAGTGTTCCTTTTTCTCACGAGTCCAGATTTATTACAGTTTGTGACATTAGTGTGTCATTAATCTATTCAAATATATTGACTTCATAATAGGCTATGGTGATAGGATCCTGTTTTGTATTGGTTATGACTTGTTGATAGGACGTTGTTCGATATTGGTTATACTTTGTACTTTGTTGATAGTATGCTGTTCGATATTGGTTATCCTGCTGTTTGATGTTGGTTATACATGTAGTTTGTTGATAGCCTGCTACATGTATTTCATATTGGTTATCCTTTGTTTATAGCATGCTGTTTGATATTCTTTATTCTTTGTCAATATTGGTGACAGTAAACTTATCTTTTGTTGATAGCATGCTTTGATATTGGTTATCCATTGTTGATAGGTCATTGTTTGATATTGGTTATCCTTTGTTGATAGGTCATTGTTTGATATTGGTTATCCTTTGTTGATATTGGTTATCCTTTGTTGATAGGTCATTGTTTGATATTGGTTATCCTTTGTTGACAGGACGTTTTTTGATATTGGTTATCCATTGTTGATAGGTCATTGTTTGATATTGGTTATCCTTTGTTGACAGGACGTTTTTTGATATTGGTTATCCATTTTTGATAGGTCATTGTTTGATATTGGTTATCCTTTGTTGATAGGTCATTGTTTGATATTGGTTATCCTTTGTTGACGGGATGTTGTTTGATATTGGTTATCCTTTGTTGATAGGATGTTTTTTTATATTGGTTATCCTTTCTCGATGGGATTCTATTTGGTATTTGTTATTCTTTATTGATGACATGGTAAGACCTTATGTTACATATAGGTGTCTTTGTTTCGTATAGGTGTCTTTGTTTCATATAGGTGTCTTTGTTTCGTATAGGTGTCTGTTTCGGAGAAGCTAGTGTAATAAATATCATTGAAAATGATTAAAAA
Source organism: Melanodrymia aurantiaca (assembly GCA_032355825.1). Taxonomy (NCBI): domain Eukaryota; kingdom Metazoa; phylum Mollusca; class Gastropoda; order Neomphalida; family Peltospiridae; genus Melanodrymia; species Melanodrymia aurantiaca. Next base: position 18,196 of record JAULBR010054691.1, read on the forward strand.
CCAGAGTTTGTGTGATCTAACCTAGTTTAACAATGGATACAATACAAACTCAGTTTGTGTGTTTAAAATTATTTGCTTACTAGTAGTACATTGTTTATTGCTACGTTGTCTAAATTATACAATTAGTTCTGGCAGTGGGCTTCAACTAAAAGTGGATTCTAACAAAGGACAATGGTTTAAATATAGCCATGGCATTGCCCTATATTCGTCCGTCATCCACACCACAAACCTGGTTGAAATTCTCATTAGCAGCTGAATGTGACTGGCAAACACAGTATGACAACATCATTCTGCATTACTGGAAACACAATTAATTACTATCCAAACAGATTTTCTTTTTCCCTTCTTCGAGTGTGCCATTGAATAATTTATCAGTGCTGATTATGGTTGGGTCGTGCAAATTGAATCAGGAAATTAAAAGCTGGTAATAATGCAATACAGTTCAAATATAGTAATAATTCACATAGTATCAGCTTTTTGGTTGATCTTTAAAAACAATATGTGCGTAAATGTCAATGTGTTTTTCAATCCGTAAAAGCCAAATTTGGATTCCATTTTATATAAAAATATTGGTCCATACTCCATAGTCTTTATTTTTTGTTAGCATTAGAATGGTAGGGGGTGAAACATATGATGTCTTCATATCACAACTTCTGAGATACTTTAGCGCATGTTCATTGTATGCCGATTTTGAGCAACGCCATGTTCTTCTGGCCCAGAGATGGCTGCTCTACTACTGTCCATAGACTGGTGAACAATTTCAAAACGTTATATGGTAGACATTAAGGAGCTAGTTCACGATATGACACATCATTGACACACATGATGTCTGATGCAATACTTTATTTTGACTTGTTTTATTGTTTCGATGAATACAGCAGACAAACAATATGGCTGTGCTTATGCCGGGTGTCACCAGTGGTGAATGATACACTCACAGTTTACAAACACCTTGTATCATCACTGCTTTGGCTTTTATTCGTGGGTACATGTCATCCTGACTTTGACCAAGCAGACTCAGCAGATGGATGCTCTACTAATGAACTAAATGATCGCTTTTAATTTAAAAACATCTTATCAAACAGATGCTTTCTAATAAATTAACTGACATATATATGATACCACTATTTTTTTTTAAATCTCAGCAAATGGATGTTTTATCACTGAACTAAAATTAGACCTCTTATAATTTAAAAACATCTCAGCAAACAGATTATTTTCGATGAAGTAACTGACATATATTATTATGGTACCAGTAAAATTACTAATTATAAAAACCCTTAGCAAATGGAATTTTTAGCACTGAACTAATATAAGAACTCTCAGATGGATGCTCTGCCAATCAACTATGTATTTTCCCCTATCTTCAAAGAAACTGTGACAATACCATGACAGCCATATTTCTTGAAGGAATTGAATAAGATGCCTACTTGTTTTTGCGTGTATTAAACTGTCATTGTCATACCGAAAATGGAAGCCAGCACATTATGGCAATTTGGATACTTTGAAAGCTCAATTATTTTTTCTCTGGGAAACGAAGCCTTTTGGATTTTGTGAATGCATCAGAATACATTCATGATTATCTTTCTTCATCATATGAGATCTCGGCTGCTAATGAAAAGGTGGATTATTTGTAACATGGCCGACTTTGTTTAATCATCTAAGCTTATCATGTCTCTGTGGTTGTCATTCTATATTTCAGCATTATTTTAGCTTTCAAATTAATATTTGTTCAACATCACCATTGTTAACCACAATCCAATCCATTTAGTGTAAAATGCATGAACTTTACAGCAAATTTAATTTATTTATGATCATTAAAGCTAAAGTGAACAACATTACAGCACATGGCTAATCATCATCGATTTAGCGTAAAACACATGATCATTACCACACATTGTTAATTATCTTCTTTTTTAAAAAATATGCCCAACTTTTATTAATAAAATATGGTAAGAACATTGTACATTAAATTCTGAATAGACATGTGCATGTACATGTATGTAGCTTTATTATTGTGTTCTTGGTAGATTGAAAATTGAGATCTGGATTTATAATGCTAAGATAAATTAGCAAACTAAATAATAATTATTGAAAATGTTTCTATTTTTGCAATAAATGTCTCATTTGTTCACTTAAAATGTTTTGTACACCCATTTCTCATTGAGTTCCATGATTGCCATGTCTATAGCTTCTGTCGGCTGCGTGAATCAGGTTCTATTTTGATTGAATCACACATAATAAATTAACAATATTAATTATTAATTAAGTAGAGTGTTTGGGGAATTTAATGTAAGATGCCAGCAAAAACCTTGTTATTTTTGTTTCTTTGCTTTGCTTGTAACATTTTGATGTGTTGATTTCTTATACCAAGTTTATAAATGGTTATAAGCAAATGATGATGTGACTTTTAATTTGTTTTCAGCTTCGAAGAGTTCGGGGCCATGGTGGACGTACCAGCAACCAGCAGCAGTTTGTGATGCACAATAAGGCTCCACTATGGAATGAAAACAGTCAGGTGTACCAGCTCGATTTCGGGGGAAGAGTCACACAGGAATCTGCAAAAAACTTCCAGATAGAGTTCCGGGGAAAACAGGTGACAAAAATACATTTTTATAAAACCTCTAGCTACATGTAGATAGAGTTCACAGGTAACAAGGTGACAAAAACATTTTTATAGAACCTTCAGCTAGAGTTCAGAGGAAAACAGGTTACAAAAACACATCTTTATAGAACCTCTAGATGGAGTTCAGAGGTAACAAGGTTACAAAAACACATCTTTATAAACATCCAGCTAGAGTTCAGAGGAAAACAGGTTACAAAAACACATTTATATAAAACCTATAGCTAGAGTTTATGAGAAAAACAGGTGACAAAAACATTTTCATACAACCTCCAGATTAGATTCAGGTTACAAAAATACATGTACTTATTCTTACCGATACCTACATGTAAGTTATGCTGTAAAATGGATAATATTCGTTTTATGTAATTTTTATGTTGCAAAAACCTCATTGTTGTCTTTTTTATGGTTAACATTGTTAGTAATTATTTGAGTGATTGTAATTTTCATGGTTAAATGACACATGAAAATTATAGACACTTTAATAATACCTGTTTGACAGTATATTATATACACTGTACATTGGTTTTTCTCTTACTCATGTCAAAACTATTTTGTTTTAGGTGATGCAGTTTGGCCGAATTGACAGCAATGCATACACTTTGGATTTTCAGTACCCTTTCACAGCCATCCAGGCCTTTGCTGTAGCTCTGGCAAATGTTACCCAAAGACTCAAATAGAAGCCATTAGAAATGATATCAGTATAACTTATTATAGATCATCATAATATAATACAAAACATTAAGTTATGAACTGAAATCTTTTACAAATCATTTTATTTTATTATATGTTCTAATGTACCGGGGTACATACATGTATGTCATAGAATTTGAAATGCAAATACTCAAAAGTGTGAGATATTGTTTCTTTAGTTAATAACTTCAGTTTGGTGTAACTTAATAAGACCAAAAGATTAAGTTTTTAAAATATGTTCTTTTTTTTGTTCATTTAAAATAATATTGTTTTAAGAATACCCTATATATGATTAATTTAGATTTATTTAGATCCTTGGAAATAAATGGATAATCTTTTACGCAAGTAATAAACACTTCTTTTTTTGGTTTTTATTAAAGTGTAAAATTTGCATTGTTTTTGTTTTTACGAAGTTAAAAATTTAACTACCATTTTATTTACTCTAGTCAATTTTAAGGCGATAAGCATAATACATTTTTACCATAATTATACTATAGTGGTAAAACTATATAAAAACAATGTTAGATGCAATAATTGTAATAATAATAGTTACCATGGTAATGGCAATGTAAATCTCTACATATTTTGCAAGAATATTGAAAAATCAAATTTTTTCACCATTTCCATACTTAATTCCAAACTGTATCCTTTTTCCGTTACGAAGATCAATATTTATCGCAGTATGAACATTAAACTTACAAAATAAAATTGTCAGTAGCCAACTATCTTCATGAGCTCATTTGATGTTCCCAGATAAAAAATGGTTTACGTTAGGAAATTGAATTTCTGAACAATAATCTTATACTGGTACATGAACCGAAAATACATAGCAAACACTAACTTCCTTGATTCTGAAATATTCACAAATGTTTATTTTGGCTCTGAATGAATTGCCAAATCTAAAAAAGGATCTCTGGCATTTATAAAAATATTACTAGTGTTTATAAGATCCATGTTGGATTGCGAGAACACTTTTTGTGTTAACTACGGTATGGCTTTGTGTCACTAAGCATTTAAAAACTAGTCAAACAGTCTATTTTTATTTTTGTCAATTTTAGATCTGTCATGTATTGACTATAGTATTTATTATGTAATGTGCATAATTAATCTTTTAAAATATTCCTTTTAATGAGACATAATTTTAAGTTGGTTGCCAGATTTTGTGATATCAGCAGATATATAAATGGAAAACATTAACACTGCCAAATGATAGATCTAGTAATATACAATGACTGGTTTGTTTTATTATAACTATGCTGTTGAATTTTAAATTTGTTATTTGATAATTGTATTGTGTTTTTAATGATGATGCATGATAAATTAAAATGTATGCCATGTGAGAAGTTTTACATTTTTAATAGCTTTTTTAACCACATTTCTGTGTTTCATAAGTGCATGCCACTTGAGATTCCCACACCAGGTAAACATGGATAATTAGAATGGATCAAATTTAGCATTTTACGAGCATTGGATTCTGGCAGATAGACATGGACAATTAGAATAGATTCAAATGAGGATTAGTTAGTGGTCGCTTAAAAAATTCATCACTTTATCCTAAACGAATATCCCACTTTTACTGTTTGACGCCGGACCCACCCAACAACCCCACATCCCCAACCTATTTCAAATGAAAGGTGTTGAAATTCCTCATCATTTTGTTTGGATTCATAAAAATAATGTATACATGTGAACTTCACAAGTCTGCTGAAAATGCCAGATTGAACCTGAATATTTTCATTTAATTCATCAACACCTCATCACTTAAACCAAACTAGAAATATTTCAGTACCACTGATGTTGTATCTCACTAGCCAAAAATGTTCTTGATAAATTTTTCAACATTTTGAATTTACCCACGTTTGTGTTTTACTACGTAACCACATGTCATTCTGTCAGGATGAAGTGATGATTTGGTTAGAATGCCCATTGTAGAGGAAGAGATTAATGATTAAGTATTTCACCAGCATTAGTATTGTAGATTCAGAAGGGGTGTTGGATTCTCACAACTTTCTGCCTTGTGTATTGCTTTGTGCATGTCTATTTCTCACTGACTTTCAGACAAAAAGACAGATGACTTAAAGAACTAATCTCTGAAAGAAAGTTAGGTGATCACACTTTCAATTATTTTTCTGTCTATCTCTACAAGTGAGATCGTTTTCCCATCACTCTTTCAGTTGGTTCACATTTTGACTCATTTTTTTTTTAGTGGAATAGTTTAGCTGTGAGTCACTTTCCATTGCCCTTTACTTTTACAAGACTAGATCATACTTTCCATTGCCCTTTACTTTTACAAGACTAGATCATACTTTCCATTGCCCTTTACTTCTACAAGAATAGATAATACTTTCCATTGCCCTTTACTTTTACAAGACTAGATCATACTTTCCATTGCTCTCTACTTTTACAAGACTAGATCATACTTTCCATTGCCCTTTACTTTTACAAGACTAGATCATGCTTTCCATTGCCCTCTACTTTTACAAGACTAGATCATGCTTTCCATTGCCCTTTACTTTTACAAGACTAGATCATACTTTCCATTGCTCTCTACTTTTACAAGACAAGATCATGCTTTCCATTGCCCTCTACGTTTACAAGACTAGATCATGCTTTCCATTGCCCTTTACTTTTACAAGACTAGATCATACTTTCCATTGCCCTCTACTTTTACAAGACTAGATCATACTTTCCATTGCCCTCTACTTTTACAAGACCAGATCATGCTTTCCATTGCCCTTTACTTTTACAAGACTAGATCATGCTTTCCATTGCCCTTTAATTTTACAAGAGTAGATCATACTTTCCATTGCCCTTTACTTTTACAAGACAAGATCATGCTTTCCATTGCCCTCTACTTTTACAAGACTAGATCGTACTTTCCATTGCCCTCTACTTTTACAAGACTAGATCATACCTTCCAGCGCCCTCTACTTTTCCAAGGCTATATCATAACTTCCATTGTCCTCTACTTTTCCAAGGCTGGGTCATATCTTTCTCAATCAACTTTCTAGAGGTTGGATCACATTTCTCGGTTATCTTCTACCTTTACAAATCATCAACCTTTTTGAGATACCGGTACATGTAAAATCAGATATTCTCATCGTTATCTTCCAAAGAATGGATCATTCTTTTACACATCTATCACAACCTACATTTTTTAGACTAGATTATTCTCACTTGTCTATCTGTAATACTGGAACTTAATTTCACTCATCTTTGTGTCAAGTCTACAAGATTGAAGAATACTTTCACATTAAAAGATGGATCATATATTGACTTAGCTTTCTTTGTTCATCTACCTTCTGTAGTTCACTGTTCTCTATCTTTGAGACTGGATCATACTTTCACTAATCTTCCTAAATCTAAAGTCCTAATGATGGATTGTGTCAATCTTTATAAGTACATGTATTGACATTTCTGAGAATGGATCACTTTCACATCATTCCTGATGGATAAGACTTTTACTAATTTTTATCTATATAAGTCTACATTTCTGAGACTGGATCACTCTTCCACTCATTCAGGTCTTCATCATTTCTTCTTCAAGATGCTGGATATTGCCGGCGTTCATTCTAACTGCCTATTATGTTATGTTAACTATTTACAGCTAAATGTTTTAACACTGCTGTTTTCCACACAACATTGTTCAACTTCCAGTCATATTACAAAGCATACAAGGCATTATGTTAGCGATAGGTTTCATTTTATAACATATTTTTTTACTAAATATTTAATATAGCTTTTTCTTCCACTTAAGCCATTTTATCTAGCACAGTAGGCTAATTCTTTACATTCCTTTTACTTGTTGGTGAAAACTGTGACATTGTTACATAGTAGTATATAAAGCCATCATTTCTACATTCCTAGTCATTTTTAATACCAGGCTGCTGTTGTGATTTTCAGCTTTCTGCTTTTTATGTGCCAAACAATATTCATGTGCAAGTCATTTTTTTAATAATAAAATGTGTGAATATATTTTGTATTGACTTTTTTCATAGCTTCCATTCTATTTGCAGGGCTCGTTTTTCGTCCAATTTTACCAGAATCCATTTGGATTCCCGCAAATGTACATGACGGGAATCTACGAGAA
>JAULBR010054692.1:0-14598 GCA_032355825.1 Melanodrymia aurantiaca
TTCCATAAATTGTGTACTATGGTACATTCAAAAAATAGGTGCTTTATTGTTTCGGGCGATTCGTTGCAAAAACTGCAGGCATTGGAATCAATATAATGAATCATATTTAGGAATATATTCGTGGTAAGGATTCTATGAATGATTTTATATTGAAACCACGATAATGTGGTGCTTTTAACAGATTGAAAAGGTATAACGTTCATTACTCATAATTAACTTACATGTATTGTCATGTCATATACATGTGCATCACCTAAGAAGCTTTACAGACAAATCGGTGATAGTTTTAACAATAACATGTATTTTGGATCGTTTGAATTTTAAGAAGCATAAAGAAACTGAATCTGAAAGAAGGATGGTTTAATTTTGACAAAGCTTTACTATTTTATATTATATTTAGAATATTTGTTTAAGGACATGAGTTTAAATACAGATTTACTCTCAGTTGTGTTAATAAATCAACAGTTGTCAATACATACCATGTGGTTTGCTTACAATGTTGTCATTCTATACAAACTATCTTAGTGGGAATAGTTGTGTGTGTGGGATGGTGATATCCTTAATGTCAACATAGAAGTGAATTTGATTCACCACGGTACTAGAGATATCCTGGTAGTGTGCACTAAGAACACATTGTAAACACACCGTACACACAAACAGGTCCAGGGAGTGCCTTCCTCTATTTAAAAAAAAAAGGTTTCTTTAAATATTTCCTGTTTCAGTAGTATCTACGTTAAAGTTCCAACATCTGGTTTGCACAATAATAACACAATTTATGTGGACACGTTGTTTTACATCCCATTCCAATTGACTGGCATATCAAAGGCCATGGTGTGTGCTATCCTATTTGTGGGAAAGTGCATTTAAAAGATCCCTTGCTGTTATTTGGTAAGAGTATATGGTGGCAGGTTTTTCTCCTGAGACCATGTGTTGACATAACCGCATGTCTGCATGACATCTAATACCCGCTGATAACTAATCAATGTATTTCAGTGGTGTCATTAAACACACAAACTTTTCTACATCTACCCGGTAATGAGTTTATAGAAGTTCAGAAGTTTGTACAGTACTAGCTCTAAAATGTTTACAGAATTAGGTCTTCTGGTATGTGACAGGGCTGACAATGTTATTCCTTTCAAGATCATATAATTACTCATTTTTTGTTAATTTCTAAACAAGAATGTTGTGAATGGGAAAAGTTGTGCACAGGACTTTCGGTTTGAGGCTACATCTATTCTTATTGGTCAGGCTAAAATGCAGTAGAAAAAATAGGTATTTTAGTACGCTTTGTAAACATGAACTATTAAAGGGGGTTTCAATCTCTTCAAACCCTGCCCACCCCTTTTCAAATTTCCTGCTTCCTCCCCTGCACACATGTACTCACCACACTCACTGCTGTCATCCTCAGCTAGTAGGACACTATTGTCAACTGGCATCATAAACTATTGTATCTCCAACCAGTCTTGTGAAAGCTGTAGGCACAATCTGATATAATGACCTGATGCTCAAAGTTCTGACATTGTAACAGTATCTCCCACTTTATTTATCAAACTCGAGATGCCTTCTATGATATCAGGACTTGATTCTCCACTGCTATCATAACCGTATCTCCTAGTGTTGTGAAACTTGGCACTTAAAACTCAGCTCTAGTTAGACTGTCGATAGATAGATCCAATGTGTTGTTCCTTGTGGATATACCCGGTAACTAATTGTACTGACCAGTACATGTGTAAGAATAGTGCTACATGTACATGGAATTCAGTAATTGTGTTCTAGAGATGCACTCTCACCAAGGTGTATCAGAGAATTACTATTGATTCCAACAGGTACATGTACAAACAGTATTCCTTCCAAACAATGTTTCCATTTGCCTTTTCAACCAAAATATACTAATATTTTTTCACACTTTGAAATTGACTTTGTTCTAAAGATCAGTATTAAACAGATTGTTTAATAAAGAATCACTCTGGAGACACACACATCTCAAACGGTAGGACATTTCCATCACATGTCGTCACATGTCGTCATTTAAAATACAGTAACAGCTTACACGTTACATCATTATGTTAATCCAGACAGAATTAGTACACAGAGTTGATCACAACACACATTTTACTACCGCTACGTCAACTGATATCTCAATAGATCCTCCTTTACTATAACCAGCGCCAAAGTTTTGTTGACAAAAGGACGCCCACTTACGTATCATTGTGTGACAATGTAATAAAATTCTCAACATTTAGCCACCCCACGAAAAGACTTTATTCTTCGCATGTGTTCAGTTGTGTTCCGTTGAATGCGCAACAGCGGATCAAAACAGAAACTCGTCTGATCTTCCAACTGAAGCATGGACTGTGAAGTTGAATACAATGAGTTAGCGCATGCCAAGTCATGCAGATTAGAAACTCAAACACATCATAAAACTCCAGTCTCTGTGTTGTGATCACAGCCCTCCCACTATTACATCTTCACTCAGAGGCGTCCATTCAATCATTACAGCCATAACGCTAACTCATAAATCTTACAGATCACAGCCTCCTTGTAAAAGCACATTGATTTCTCCATCATAATGTCAGTATTATTTCTGTTATATGGTGTTGATGATGTTTCACTTTAGAGGAAGTCCAGCTCAAGGTGTGTTGTCCTGCGTGATATAGTCCACACAGTGTCCAAGTTCACTGTTTGTTTAGCCTGATTTGTGTTAGGGACCCTACACTCCCGTATTGCGCGAGGCAGGCTTGAGCGACACCCAACAATAGGTAGGTTGGGCAAACCAACCCCTGCGTCGTATCTACTTCAGAGAATACATTCCGTGACAAACACACGCGGCTGCTGGTTAGTCCTCACCTGTAATTAGCTTATCTATTGTGCTGCAAATCCGTTCCTTTCCCCCGTGCTAGTAAAGAGAAGTAAGATGAAGGGTTCTTACTAGCCGTGATCTGCCTGTGACGTGACACGCAGGTGAATTCATTCCATTCATACAGACCTGGCTTTCCCCCGCCATGTACAACAAAACACCTCAATAGCTGACACATTCCACAACTCTCCCATCTCAACATGGACTCCCTTTGGCCTAGCGTCCACGGCAATTGTTGTGCCAACCCGTAGAGTATCGACCATTATAGTCCACAGAATGCACACGTTAGCGTCACAAAGACATTATTTTATAAGCAAATATTATTGTTGAATTACAGAGTGCTGGCCAGCTGGCGTGAATAACAAAACGTAAAAAGTAATTTGACCAACACAACCGTTAGATTGAACAATACAATCTCAATAACTCACTGACCATACATTTAACCTGATCATCCAATATTGTTCATTATTTTTCTTTTTTGCATGATTGGGAATTTTATATTTTTTACCTGTAATTATTTTTTTAAAACAGATAGGCCTAAGGAAACACATGGCAGTCTGAGGAGTTTTTTTTTAATAACTCATTACTTGGAACAGGAAATGAATGGTGATGTAAGCTTGATCTGGTGGATGCTAATTTGCTGCTTGAACTTTGAAGAATAATAGCATGGCATCATTGCTCATGACGCATATAGACCCATGTTTACATAGCATTGCAGTACTTAGCTGTTTTCTGGCATACATGCATGTACTCAGACCAAAACATGGCACTAACGTCCAATGACGTCAGGAGATTTATAGATGTCTAGACAAATACAGGTCTGTGAGAACTGAAAATCTGTGGAACCAAATTATGGGATATGCAAAACGATTTCAGGTAACCCTTTTAATTTGCGTAACCCATTATAAAATATGGTGCTATATATTTCCAGTGGATGGATATATTTATCAGACATTTATCATACTGTAGTAATATGTGAATATTGATCGATATACTACAATGAAGCCAATTCATTTACATTATAAATGAACAATTTGGCTTGAATGATGTTGATACAATGTACATACAAATTCATGTTAATTACCATGTTGACATTGGCTCATAAATATTGCATATTTTTCTATTATTATTCTAATTTTAAAACATATCAAGTTTTTGATCAACATGAACAATTTTTAAATAAGAAATCGATAAAAAAAAAATCCCCAAAAAACCCATTCTTTTTCTTGCAATATTAACGAAAATTGTGTTTCCCAAAACAATATTTTTGTGAACAATACACAAACAAAACAATCATTCCTGCATTATTCACAGGCCTGGACTGTAGAATGACAATAGTTGCTTTGTCAGTAGGCTTGACCAAACGTAGAAATTCTCAATATAAAATTATATGATCAATATAACATTGGCTCATCAGCACCTGTTAGAAGCTTTGTCCGATCTTTACCCAGACAACTTCCCGGTGGCAAACATCAAACAACCCCAGTGACTCATACCCAATATCTTCTCATATCAAATTTATCAGTCCTAATTAATTGATAAACTTATAAAAAATTCTCTGGAAATCTCAGATTGTATTCTGTTATGAAGTTGAACTCGAGATAACAAACTGAATATCACAAGACACAGTCATATCCTCAATCAATCAAACAATGCCTTCAGGTGGAATGGAATATGTATACCTGTATTATGTATGGATAAGGTACAACACTTAGAAAATATGTAAATAGGCTTGAATAAGAATACATTCCATACAAGTTAGTGTTAGTATGATAGGAAACCCACTACTTGTATTTGATAAACAGCAAGGTATCTTTTATATGCATTTTTCCACAGACATGATATCTAGTACAAACAATGGTCTTTGTTATAGTATACCAGTTGTGGATCACTGGTCAGTGTAAGTGGTACTTATATACCTAACCATTGCATTGAGACTTGCAGACAATTCACTCTGGTTTGGAGCTCGTACTTCAATACCTACATTATATCAGTCTTAAGCCCAAAGAGTTAACCACTAACCTACAGAGGACCGTCAAATGTTTCATGTTGCTAACACATTGGTTATTAATTATTGGACCTCGAGTACACAGTTACAGAATAAACCCACTGCCACCACATAGGCTACTCGTCTTCATAGAACAGCAAGGGATCTTTTATACATGTGCACTTTCCATCAGACATGATAGCACACAGCATGGCCTTTGATAGACCAGTCATGGATCACTGGTTGGAACGGGAAATAACCTAACACGTATTACAACATCCTCAGGCTTTTGCTTAATGTAAGTCCAAACAACACAATAGTCAAATGTCTGGAAAATTCTCCAGACGTAATCGTCTATAAGAGATATTTGCAGGTAAAGCAACACAGGTGGCAGTGAAGCATGAGTGGGGGGACAAAGTGTTTAATCTAACCGTTTACAGGTGCAGCAGAGTTTGAAATTAATCTACTCACCTCAAGTGAACCGCTTGTTCAATTACCAACAGTTAATTCCACCCACCAGGACACACACACAACATCCTATATAGAGCGATTAGGTCTAAACAAAATATTAAAAGTGTGTCTCCGGTTTCATCCTTGAGAAAAATAGTGTAGGTAGGTCAAAAACTAATGCAATATTTTTCGTTTTAAAAAAATTATTTGTTTTCGTTATTTTTGGGGGTTGTTCACGATATATATATTTTTTTTAATTTGTTTAGGGTCGCAGCATAAAATCAAGGTTGGTCATAGACAAGATACATGAAGCACATACCACTGTTTTATATACCAGAAGTGGACCATGTGCTACATGTAGGAAATGGGAAAAGCCAATGCTTGGAAAGCGTAGATTAATGAGGAATGATCCTGAAGGTGGAAACGGATCGTAATACATAGTGATGACCTTCACATTGCCTCAGGTCCGTATTATTAGGGACTGTGCATACAAGTAAATGTCAATGTGTTTCACAATCTGAACAAAGTTAGGATTGCATTTGACCCTCTCCCTCCCCTTCTAATCCTAACATAAAACATTGATCAACTGTGGACTGATATTTTTACATGAATTGCAATCCGAATTTGGCTTTTACCATCTACCCATCCCCCACGTCCAAACATTATACAATTTGTGTGGATTGTGAAACACATTGACATTTATGCACAGTCCCTTAATCAATGTATATCATTAAGTCTAGTACTAAAGACCATACTATCAATTTATAGCTCTGGAAATCATACTACACACAAGCACAAGATGCAGATATGAAATAATCTCATAACGCATTGCATGGAAATTACCTTTCTTTCTCCAAATGAGAACCTATCATCATCTTGCCCATCACAGCAGTCTGTATCCACACACCAGAGAGACGGTCGGTCAGGCAGGGTAATCTCCCTTGACTGCTTTTTCTCAAGGGGAGGGGTGGATGACACAGAACCATGGTAACTAGTTTCACAAACGGAAGTGGTATCCTTGTTCCGAGACTCGCTGGTTTTGTCCTGTGTTAACACCCTGGAAGAAGTAACACCCTGCTCCACACCCGAGTAGTTGAATCCATCACAGCGGAATCCATCATGTTGGGCATCCTTCGTGTCTTCCGTCACACATACACATGTACAAACATCGTCACCGCCGCACTTTGAATTACATTTGTCTTCTTCTTTACTCGCCTCTGAACCAGTGCAGACCAATTCTGAACCGTGGACATGTTTAAATTCATTATCAAGCGCGTGTCTATCCTGCTTCAAATCTGCACCAACTTCTGATATTGCACTGCAAATCTCTTCCTGAAAAAAAACCATGTTAGTATTAGTATACAGGACTGTGAAAATTCCATCTACAAAACCATCACATAAATCAAATTTTGCATAACATATTTTCTATTTGTGCAAAAAAATGTTTTTATAAGTCCTTGATTTATAAAGACCGTATGCTGATAAAATAATAACATATGTTGTATACAAGATACAAAAAAAAGGAACATATTTAACATTGGTGAAATTTTCAACATGATGTAAGTATTTTGATGGTGATCCGAACCCAGGAGGAAGAGGGGACGGGAGGTGTGTGAGATGTCTAAATATCACTGGTTACAGGCTCCTACAAACTATAGAAATGCTAAATGTTCATAAATGAATTAAGCCCATTTTTAATTTCTCACCTTCAAACGGTGCATAACAGTCAAATTGAAGTTTTCATGTTAGGATACTTTTTTTATCATTCTTGTTGCTTGAGTATAGGAAGTGAAATATTACATACATGTACATGTGTCAAGTTTTAAGATGTCTTTGGTTTACTGCACTGGAGATATGCCTGTATATGACAGACTTGTCAGGATTAATGTGAATAATGGTTTCATGTTTGTCCTTTTTCCTGCCCATGAATCACTCTACACTAGTAGGATTCTCCAAGTCAGCATATAAAAACCTGTATCTCATGATGCATACATGTACACATGGCAACATTTTAAACTTGACAACTAAATCTGCAAACTGGTTTAATATGCAGGCAAGTATATACTAGTATCTACCTGCTTGGAGAAAACAGGCTGGACCCCCTTACTTATTTGACAATATTTCTAATCTCCCCTTCCTTTACTTTATAGAATATTTACTGCTATGAAGATGTTGTAGGTAATTGTATTCTGTTCTATTGAAATAATTTAAGGAGAAAGATCCCTACAGGTCATCATAATGCTTTTTGTGCCTTCAAATTGAGAGTAAAAGCGATTTGATCGAGATCTGAGTGGCGGTTGTAGTCATATTGTAATCCCTGGGCAGCAAGTCACAGATTAGAGTTGTAAGTGACACTGATTGCATTGCTCTGTATTGAAGATAGCCGTACATGTATAAAGTGAACTGCCCGACAGTGAATGTCAACAAACCTCTACACATACACAACCACATCCTGTTATATCAATATCATACAACCTCTGACACCACAAAACAAACAGCCAAATAGGCTTAGCATTCAAACTACCATCGAGATAATCAGAACAGCCTTTGATGTGTACATGTAGTATACATGTATGTAATCTTCATTTGTAGTTATTACGTATCAAACACTTCATATTCTCACGTATCCTGAACTCGATCGGTTCCACACTGACCTGTACCCATAGTGTGGAAGAAAAGAACAGACCATCATGTAATACATACTTACTTAGTGTAGAGAAAACAATGGGTCATAATCGCTGTGGCTTTGTAATCAGTGGTGAGGTGAAAACAATATGCTCCAAGTCTAACTGCTTTCTGCTTGTTTGAATCTTCAGTGTGATATCATAAATCTATTCTATGTCACCAAACTAACACATAAAATGAAAACGGGAGTGTTTTCTAATCAGGGAGCAGGGGAACAGGGGGTGGGGCTGGATGTGTCAAAGGTTGTATGATCTGCTACTTGTAAAATAAACATTCATGTACATGTACACCAGTATATTGATGAGAATGGCACAATTTATATGTTACCAATAATTTAACACTGGTCAACTGATCATGGAATTCGAAGTTGATACAATTAAATCTATATTGTATGTCCAATCTTTCCATTATTTGTACTCGTCATGTGCCATGTCAAATAAAGTTATGGAATCCCATTATTAATGATTTTCAACATACCGGCATCCAGGCTTTGTAAAACGAGGAGGCACAATATATGGGCACCACCTTACAAATAGTCAAACCTGTCTTAAGTGGTCACCTATGTGGGTAAAAAATATGGCCACTCAAGCAGGTTTGAATGTAATGATATTTTGTAACATAACATAAAAATATAGAAAATAATCTAATAAAGAGGGTGCCTGTGAGACTACCTGCCCCCGCCCCCACATTAATCAACCTCCTCTCCCGCTAAGTCCGCACCTACATTGGGTTTTAAGTAACATTGCTCCATGTGGCTCAACTAGTACATCCTCTTTAAGAAGTCCATTAAGAAAAAAACATGCCAAATTGTTTAACCTTTAAGCACTTCCATTACTGGTTTTGAGGCAGATTAATCTGGAAATGTGTCTACACTTGCTGATTATGTTTCTCTGGCCACTTGTGATCTGTACAAACAGCAGCTATCTGATAGGAATCCTTCACAGCATCTTCCACTAGGTCCCATAAACCTCTATCTTTATAGAACTTGCTCAACCAGGTAATACTAGCGCAGGAAATAACCATTTTAACACCTCACAGGCTGAACAGACTAAACAGTAGGGTAAAGATAAAGTTTGTTTGCTTAATGACACCACTGGAACACATTGATTATTAATTGTTTTGGTTTGAAATATTTTGTTGAAAATATCAAAAGCATTGCACAACAGGCTCTCCATTTATTATTAATCAGCATTATTGGATGTCAAAAGTACGGTTATAATGACATTTGGTCACAGAGGAAACCTGTTGCTGCCACATAGGCTACCATTCTTCAAATAACAGCAAGAGATTTTTATGTGCACTTTCCCAGACAGGATAGCACACACCACAGTAAGGAACAGTGTCTGCCATTTTAAACCTGCACAGCTCCCGTAAGACCAATTTAGAGAAACAAACAAAAACTTGTGTAAAACAAATGAATAAAAACTAAAAGCTATAAAAGCGTGGTACTAACTTTAACACTGAGGATGTATTTTTCCAACAGCTTGTACTGGTCTTCCACCTCACAGGTCATATTCCCTTGGACTCAGTCTACAACTACATTGTTCCTCCCTGTTGAAAGACAAAACACAAATTATATCATTATTGTAATACATCACAAATGTCAAAGCCACCAATCTATTCTTTAAACATTTAGAATTGATCTATACAGAGGATTGATCCCTCAACCTCACACTATTATTGCCGAGATAAATACAGTAGATTTCATTTATTTGAATACACTGTATACATTTACTGGTCTCCATAGTGTAGTGGTTCAACCACAGGGCTCAAGACTGGTACGTACTGAGTTTGAATGCAACGTGAGGCAAAGGGATTTTGAATCGTAGTATACTAGCTCCAACCCTAATAAGTGCTTCGCAAGCCACTTACACCAACCAGTGACCACAAATTTGGTAAGAGTAGCTATGTGGCAGCAGCGGGTTTCCTCTCCCCAGACCAAGTATCGATATAACCATGCTTTTGACATCTAATAACTGCTGATGAATAATCAATGTGGTCCAGTGGTATATATCACTAAACAAACAAACTTTATCTTTGTAACACCTTTACGAACAAGTCAATGAAAACCTGGTCCTCATAACATTTCCTCCTTCCACTGGTGCATGTACATTGTTTGTGTACAGTCACCTCTATCTGTGATAGCCAACATGGTACCCAGCAGGTCCATGTGTATTGCTGTCATATATATAGTTTGCTGTTATAATCTTATCAGTGATTTCATAGGCGTCTGTATTCAAACATAGGCTATCTTGCATCAGGCCTCCCGTGGATGTGCCCCTATCAGATGGAATTTATTAATGTAGATATAGAGTTATAAAAGACAAGAAATGGTATCACAGGATGTTGCTAATTACTCTTTATCAGTAAAACATTGTACTGGTATAAAGTACAAACACTGCAACTGTAGCGAACAGCCACTGCAGCCTTGCGTTCAATAGAGCGAGCGTTTTGCTACTGACACAAACAATTTGACTGGTACCGATCGTGTACTATCATATCACATTCATTTATATTAGATGCAAACATCAGTGTCAAAACGTTTTGTGTCGGTAACAGAGCGCCTGTGCTATTGAACGCAAGGCACATTTTGGTTTAAAAATTCAAATACTTTTCATTTCAAATAAGTTTTGATTCTGTTTTAAACAACCATGCATACAAAAAAACATCAAGTTTGTTCAACAACACATCTGGAACACATTAATTAACAATCGGAATTTATTTGATGTCAAATTCACTGTTATTTTGTTATAAATGTGTTAAAAAATGCTCATCCAACGTACTGTCAATGATCTCTGAAACCATGAATCCATAAAGTGCTGAATGGACAATCTCAAATTGTCTATCTGGTTACGGAAATCCAGGTAATCTTGATCATACTGAAAAAAGCAATACAGTTAAGCAATTAACATAATTTTCTGCAAAATCTAACAGCAAATCAAATACTGGGAAAATTACCAATTTTAGGCATAAAAAAATGAGGAACTACCTTATGCCAAATTAAATGGGCAAAAGAACAGACAATAAGTTTGACAGAAATAGGATGATTTTATACACCTTATTAACTTGTAAAGAGTTAATTTGCATTCAGCTCTGAAATATTTAATCATTTTAAATAGTATACATCCAAAAAGTGGGTTTTTAAGATATAGTAGGAAACCAAATAAAAATGGAACAATAATTTTCATGAAATTTGTATGCCCACTGAACACAACTTTGTGATATGTTAGCGAGCAAAAGGAATGAATGAATCTTTTACGACACCCCAGAACGAAAAAATACATCGGCTATTGGGTGTCAGAATATGGTAATGATAAAAAATTATATTATTAATCGGTGTCCAGCACCGAACTATAAAAAACGGTGTCCAGCACCGAACCAAACATTATGCAATTAAAAAACAATAATGACAACTAAAACAATGATGAAACTAAAAACTATTAAATATTGATAAAATTTAGAGTAAAACCCAGTTTCACGAGCACACGGAAGCCAGGTACTACAACCAATACACCTCACCTCAGTTTTTCTGTGGTCGAGAATGTCATAGTTCTTCTTCCGTGAGTTGTCCACAATTGTCTTGTAGCGAACGGAAATGGTGTCAATTCCCTCAATTTTGAGGTCGGGTAATGGGGAGAAGAGCTCAATGGTGTTCACCATGTCTAAAATCTTGTTCAAGCGCTTGCAAAACGTGTCAAACTTTCCAAAGATGTAGTTCTCACTGAAAGTGATTCAGAAATATTTCATTATTTATCTGAAAATTAGTTATTACCATATTTTTACAGGCATATGAAGGTCTGACCAGTTATAATGTCTATCGGACCAATTAAAAATTTACGGGACCTAATATGGCAGCTTATCATTTAATTGTGTTTTTTTACCAATGCAACACAGGTATGACCATAGGCTACTCTTCCACGAATGACAGCAAGGGGTCTTTTATGTGCACTATCCCATAGACAGAATAGCACACAACATGGAATTTAATAACGTAAACAGACAGTCACATTCACCATGTCTACTGGGCTTTATACAAAATAACCTGCATGTTATGTACATAGGGTTAATATCACGTATTGTACCTAAACTCAAACTGTCTCTCGTTAGGCGTCTGTCTCAGTTTCTCCTTCGTCTTCTGAAACTGTCGCTGGTACTCTTCATTCAGTGATATGCACTCGCCAACTCGCTGCAGCAGAACATGTCTGAAAATAAAACAACTAACTGTTATTCATTGGATATAAATATAAAATTGTTTTGAGTCAAATTTCTTTTCTAACAATACTCATTCTGAAATATGATATGAATTTTCCCAATATGCCATAGAACACAAAAAACCTGGCCAGACTGATGCTCCTGTAGACCGAGATTATGCCACACATGCTTTTTGTATCTTTGTATGTTCCATGGCATATTAGGGAAATACATATTATATTCCATGATGAAATGAAATTAGGTACACACCGTGGATGTTCCCAGATCTTGGTAATGCCGTGGTTGATGTAAGCCTTGCACGTGGTGATCATCTGATTGGTGACTTTAACAAAGAGTGAGGTCATGCGCTCCGAAGTGTTGTAGTACTGGGAGATACTGTAGATCATGCGGATTGCATTCATCAGGCTTGGAATATGCTCCATCATGTTGGCCTGAAAATTTTGATATAACTCATCAAATAGAACATAATTAGAGAATACCCACTCTGAGTGTCTTGTGATATTATAATTTATTATTACGAGTTGATAAAAGTACGTAATCTGAGACTTGCCGATGATTTTTATACTTTTATCTGTGAGCAATGATAAATTATGATATCATTCTGTCTAATTGCGATAATTATTAGCAGAAATTGAATGTAAATGAAGATTAGCAATGTTTGGCTCAAGACATCATAGAAGTCGCGACAATGTTATGATGTCATGTTTAGAACTGTCAGGATTCTTGGCGATGAGCTTGAAAAACTGTCTGTAGACCAACGAAGATTATAAGAATAAAAAAAAGTGATATTATAGGAGATATCACAAATTATAATGTCAGAAAAAGCCTCTAATAAAGCAATTTACACTGGATGTTCAATATTACAATCGTAAAAAAAAAGGTTTATTTTTTATTATTAATTATCATTGTCAAAACATAATTTTTAACAATCCCAGTTGCTACATGAAATATTGTCTTGCAATTTTTTGGTTCTTATTTTGCACGTGATTTAAAGTTTGCGACAAGTACAATTCAATATTTCTCAACAAAAAAAAATATATATATATAACATCAACTTACTGGAGTACACTTTACAAGTGGTCCAAAGAACTTGTCCAATGTATAAAGATATTTCACATTGTCTTTGGCTTCATTTGCAGCATCAGTGATCCGTCCATCCAGTTCTTTCCACTTCTTGAGTGTCTTAGACTTGGAGACTTGCATCACACACATGACGGCCTTCACCCTCGGACTCTTCATCTGCTCCAACAGACTGAGAACAAACATTGCAAATTACATTCAATGTGTCTGTGCAATTTAAATACCCTCAATCACCAATTTTGGTGCCATACGTTTCTGCTCTGCTGTATCTGCAGACAGTAGCAGTGACCTTAGAAGTGTTCTAATGTTTTGCTCGTTTGCTTTACAAAATGTAATGACAGACATTTCTGTTGATGTTTATAATCATATAATAAATGTATGTAACTATGTAGAGAAACAAAGAGTTTCTTCCCCTTTAACACAAAGTTTTACTTGATCGTCACATGACCTCACACTAAAATGATGAGTGAGATCTTTATTATATTGTAGTTTACAGTCGATTCCAATTTGGTATTAGATATATCTGAATTTATATACTTGATTCTCATTGGCCTTATCTTTACTGTATTTTACCATAAGGAAAACCTTAAGAAA
Organism: Melanodrymia aurantiaca; assembly: GCA_032355825.1. Lineage (NCBI taxonomy): Eukaryota > Metazoa > Mollusca > Gastropoda > Neomphalida > Peltospiridae > Melanodrymia > Melanodrymia aurantiaca. Next base: position 13,866 of record JAULBR010054692.1, read on the forward strand.
AATCTGATTTTACAACACATACTTAGCTTGCTTTTATTTTATTTTATTGGATTAACCTCATGGTATTTAGTGTATTAGTCCAGCTTCATTCACAAACTCACTTGTTGAACTTGGCCATGCGTTTCTTCCAGTAAGCAAGTTCTGCAGTAGGGCCAATATCATCAGCTTCCCTCCTCATTTGTTCACTTTCTGCCAGGACCTGTTCAATCTGCTTTGACCAAGTGCCTACAAGTTCCTCAAGTTTGTCCAAGAGCTCGGTATTCCCAGCTGAAGATTAGATAACAGTAAAAAGTGTTTTAAGGCTTTATGCTTCAACCTGTCTCGAGGCCACATATATGAAACTCGATATATGCTTTAATCAACTTTGATTTTACATACTAGTATGTTATATAGCATCATCAAATGCAAAATTTAATGTCATTTGTTATTTTTTAAGTTTATTTTAGAGAGAATGGTAATATACTAAACAAAAGTACTTATTATATTCTAAAAGAAAGAAATAATTTCAAGGGTGCCATTTTTATGTTGTACAACACCTGCTATCATCACGGTTTGATTCTCGATTGCTCAGTGTGGTTTACAGGACAAGGCGTGGAGCCTCAGTCTGACTAGAAGTTTTGGAAATATTGAGACTTTAAAGGAAGAAGCAAAGTTGCACCAGCCCTTCGTTCAATAGCGCGGGCGTTCTGCTACCGATACAAACAATTTCACTGGTACGCATCGTGTACTATCA
>JAULBR010054787.1:0-14596 GCA_032355825.1 Melanodrymia aurantiaca
TATTAAGCAGCCACCTGGCTTAAGCAGCCACTTTTTGTTACTCCCTTGGGTGGCTGCTTAAGACAGGTTTGACTGTACTAACACAAACATCAAATCCATGCAATAAAATAATCTGTATTAGCACATGTGCAATCCAGACTGGAACTTTTATATGGGGAATCCCCTTTTCTTACCCAGTGCGCCATATGACCAAGAATGACCTTTTTGTTACGTCATGTATGATTTACAAATAACGTCAAAACTTAACAAACTGTCTGTGACAGCGTTTACCCAAGCCCATTAAATAAGTATTGGTCATAGATTTTACAACACGTGGTACATCTTTTGATGTTTAAAAAATATTACAAATGTTCATAAAAAGAAAATGTATGTAATAAACACAGAACTTCACTTAATTTATTTTTTATTCCTATTTATTGCACTCGTTTATTTTTTACGCAAGAATATATACCACGAGACCTGTAGTCTCTTGGTATATTATATCATCGCACAAAATAAACTTGTGCAATAAATAGGAATAGAAAATAACGTAAGTGAAATTCTGTATATTTATTGAATATTGCATTGTGTTATACGTAAATGATAGATAAATGATACTGTTGGTTAATGAAGATATAATGTTTGTTTCCGCGGGTACGTACCTGTTCTGCCGGTGAAGCCTTGGGCTGGTGCAGGTGTGGTGAGCGTATCTCCTGTAATAAACAAACATACCGGGTACGTAGACAATAATACACAAATGCACGTTTCAGATCGTTTATCTCACGAGTGGTTTACACATGTATAATTATGGAAAACATGAGCTGTGAGGAAAACAATCTCTAAGGCGACACTTTTTGTATTACTCCGATTACGGATCTGCAGACGGTTCATTTTGGCAAAATGGAACAAAAAATTAAAAATCAGTTTTCAGCCAATTTTTTATTTTATTTTTCCAGTCTACTTACTATTTTTACAGAGACAGTGTCGGGAAATATGAAATAAATAGAAATACAAGCCTTTTTTAATCTTTTGTATTTTTATTTCTCCCGAACTTCTTACTGAAAACATCCGTAATACAAAAAATTGAAATAATAAACAGGAAGTGAGTGAATTTTATTTTAATTTTTATTCCGTCCTCCGACATTGTCCCCTGCAAAACAAAATCCGTAATCCTAAAGATAAAAAAAAGTGTGGGCTAACGGGCATAAGTGTATTATTATATTTCTTACAAACCCTGAAAAAATCAATTTAAACAAACAGTTGGAATTATATTTCCTGTGGAAAATGCTTAGATGACATATACTGTAATTCAGAGATATGGAATAGAATTGTTTGGGCATCAAAACTTACATAACATTTGATTGAAACATATGGAATAGAATTGTGTTAATATCAAGACTTAAGATGACATATATACCGGTATGTGAGATGTATCCTCGTCCCATCGAATAAGGCCTTACCAACAGAAAATGGCTTTCGCGCATGCACATTGTAGTCGATCGTCGAAGTTTATGACATCACTGTTTACTTCGTTCAATTTAATGATCAAATATATTAAACAGATTTTACAAACTATTATTTTTGTTCAACAAATATATCCACCGCCTATGAAGATGACGTTATATTTTGTCCACCATCGCCTAAGTCATCAAAATTCAACAATTACAACTATTGGGTTTGCACAAAATAAAAACTGGCTTGCAGCACGCGGACGACAAAGAAGTCACCTTGTCGTCTGACAAACTCCGATTCGCGTGGTTGTGCTTTGAGATTTGATTTAATGCAATATAATGCTCCTAGTGCACCGTAACTACAAATGTAACTCACAGGTTGATCTCTGCATACACGTAAGTTGAACAACTAGTTTTTTATGCTTAATAACCTTTTTACGCACTGTTTTTAACATCGATGGCTTGGTTTGTTTTTCGTGAAAAACGTGTTGTGATGATAAAGTTCCAAACTGCGTACTTTCGGGAAAAAGAACGCTAAAGTAAAATAGGGCCTTATTCGATGTGGGGCCTTAGGGGGCCCATTTGATATTTGGCGATACTCCAGTTCTTATTTGTGTGAAGGTATAAATGGTAGGTAAAGCATGGTAATTATTGAATTTCCATGACTTATGTACTATTCGATAGTGGCCAAAATATCTTCACATACAGTCGACATATTCGTTGAACAAAGATAAATAACTAAAATAGGCAGTGTGACAGTGTCATTTGCAGTCATTTTATGATTTTACAGGTGCGCGCTCGCGAAATGGACATTAAACCATTATAATGTACCTGCCGGCTATATATTATTATTAACATTACATTAGTTAACGGCAAACTAAATTTGTTTAACCTACTTCATTTGTTTTTCTTGCTTAATTTCAGCTTTTAATTTTTCGAGCTCAAAATCATCCATATTGTCCACGGCCATATTGGATCACTATAAACGTTGCCATGTACAGTGTGACGTCACACACATGGGTTTTCTATGTTACTATTTATAAAGTTATATTCCGCTCTTTTATCATTCCTCCATTGAAAAAAGTTATTCCTTTTGCATCGTCTACTTTGGACAAGTTTGGTGTTAGTCAGGGAAAACTCAGACTGACAAGGGTCTAGATGGACATGTTGCTGGTTGTACGACTCTCTGACAGTCAGAGATCACTCTATGTCCATCTAAACGTTTGTCAATCAGAGTTTTCTCGGACTACTCTGGTGTATGTTCATCAACATAATTTATTTAATTTGATAGTGTTCAAAACGAATTTCGAAGATTTGATTTCATTCTACGGTTGCTTGATTCTCAATATTTTAATTACCTTTAATCGTTATATTGTAGTCCTATACGTACTGGACGATGTTGTAAATGAAACAATCAATCCATATATACATGTACAGTGAACACGTAACTATGTCGGTTAATTTAAGATGTGTGCCACCTAGTCCGAGGACACTATCTAGAGATGACAAGTCACAAGTAAGGGTCTAGTTGGACATTTTGCTGGTTGTACGACCCTAACACAGCATGTTTATTACTAAAATTAACATTTACTTTCGTTTTATTGCTTATAATATCAATAATTTTATATGTATATATCCAATACGTTTGTAGAAGCTTATTTATTTAGAGAAAAGAACACAGTAAGCCACTAGGCCTATAACAATTTGGATGTCCAGAAACACATGTATAGGACATATCTACATATATATTGTATTGATATCGTAAGTACATGTGTAATAATATGTACGTAAATATTAATTTTAATAATAAGAAATGCTCTATTAGCCAGAAATATGTTACAAATGCAATTTAATGGTATAAGACGTGCACGCACGGTGGCACTTGTCTTAAAAGTCGAGACTGTCCCTTTAATATTGAAAAAACACATACATGTACGATGAAATCATGAACATAACTGACAATGTATGGGATCAAGTTAACATAAGCTAGGCTCATACTCGTATTTAAACCCTTGTAGAGTATCGGCTTGTCCTCTTTTCATACTATGCACGTATACCAAAGTTAAAATAAAATTAACCAGAGCTCTAGGGATGAAACATTTGAATGGAAAAAAGTTCTATTGGAATTGAAACCAACGTTAAATTATACACTATAGGCCTACCCAACCTACTCCGGCCATAATTATAAGATGAGACCATTTGTGGCATTCTCAAAACTGCCATATTATTGCTAGAAATCTAAACGACAGAAATCTATGTGACAAATGCATGCTGCCAAAATGATGATACTGTGTGCATTGATTGACATCGTAGGTAATAAACTAAATTATAATTATACATGTACATGTATGATAATAATGTCCCAAGCAGCCGGTTTATAAACTCGCTCGTATTTTAAATATAAGCTGGTTCTTCGCAATCGTCAAATTACTCTTATTCACTTTATTTCTCATCCATAACCCTTATGGAACATTCTCTGGTGGGTGATTTTATTCGTTCTTTAAATATTTATGAAATATTATTGATGGTCACGCAGCTTTCTGCCATGGCAACATAGTTCAATAAATAGATCACATGTATGTAAGAAAATAGAAACAATAATGTTCTTTGAATCACGAGCTGATACAGACATGTAAGAGAGATAGCTATAGGTATATGTGTGAATTTGTGAAATGTTTAGACCCTAGATATTTTGGCCAGTGTCATTGTGTGATATAAGAATTTGTGGTAAAAAGGGTTGCGCACCCCTGTATCCCATCGTGTATCCACAATTTCAGCTAAATAACTTAACGCCAAAATGTCGGCAATTTCAATAGCTTTATTAAATTCTACACCCGCTCAAGAAACAATATATACATTTACATGTACATGTATTTTGAATTTTTATACGTTCATAAACTATATTAATATTGTACAATTCCGACAACAAACGTCTTACTATGGGTTGAATGATTGAAACTCACCAATGATGAATTTAGACATGCGCTCGTTATAATTATATAGATGGATTAATTTAAGTGCAAAAATACCACACCCCGCACCATTGCTACCAAATGTTTTTCAACGTATTTTGGTTCTGTTGGACATAATACAAATATATTAAAATCAGACCACCGAAAAAGTGTAATTTTTTAAATTAAGACCAAGTCAGCAACCAATCTGCTATAATTGCCAAAAACAATTTTGCTTAACCATTCTGGTCTTTGTATGGGTCAACTAAATCTTTAAAAGAATAATAAAGTAATCAAAAAAATGTATTTAAAAGAGCGGCATAATAATATGTGCGTCTGTTTTTCATCTGGATGTTTAAAATATTATATAGTGATTAAGTGTGACAAAAGATCCGACGCAACACTATAAAACCATTTCTTTACCTTTAAACACTGAGCGGTTTTCTAAATCAGCCGTCACTTTCTTTTACATAGATTTAGTTCTAATTTCAATGTTGCACGACTTTTGAAATATTTCACCTTTACTTACATACATGTATGTAGGCATAATCGTTTGTAACCAATTAACATAACTGACGAATAGGCCTACTTCTGAATGTGTACAGCACCATAAACATACCGAACAAAAACATTTAATTTAAACTAATAGTAAACTATTTGCATACTCCGGTCATGCTTACCTTTTTTCACGTGTTAGATACGTGGGATTATTATAGTAGTCTGTGAAATCTTTCATAGAGGCCCTTAGACTTATCCCTTGTATTTCCAAGTTTTCGGACAGGTCCGAACCAGTGCCAGATGAATTCAACGACATTTTAATTCCTGTACCACATGCACGCAACTAACTAACTAACTAACAATAGTAGTAGCAGCAGTATATCAGTTCAAGAAGAAGATGAAAGCACCAATCAAACGTCTTCGCCTTTCTTTTGAAAACCAGACATTATTACATGAATGTATTAGAACAAAATCCCGCTTGTATTATGAAATCACACAAAACAATAATTAATTACGAAATGGTATATTATTATGCTCTATTGAGTAAAACGTACATGAGGCATTAAATTTTAGTAAGTGTCATTCACGTCGTGACAGAGATCATCAATCGATAGGACATTCTACAGTCAACGACTATAGATAGAATAGTTTGTTTGGTGCAAAACAAAAATCGAAGTGTAGACAAATACGTATGTGATAGAAACACAAGCAAACAGCACCAGACTCGTATGCTCATCGCGGTTACCATGGAAAAGCAAACAAGACTAGGCCTATATCAGGTGTGATAAAAATTGCCTATTATAGTACATGTATAAGGATGGTGTTCATGTTTGCGCTTGTTTTTAGCAACAATAATAAGTATTGATTGAGGAATAAGCTATGCGTATTTAAACATTATAGTTTAATACCGATATACTAGTAATAAAATACGTTAAAACTATAAAATACAAACATAATAGGCCTATCAATTTTAAAAAACAAATTATTCGTCCAAATGATTTATTTATAAATGGCGCGTCTAAAGGGTCAAACTAAAAATAATAATTATCGATATTCAGTGTTGGACTCTCCTACGTTCTTAGTATACTGGTCGGCTAATGCATATATTTTTATTGGCATTCCTCATAAATATTACTCGAACAAAGAGTTCACGATGTTGAAGCGAAACGTGTGGTACGCAGATTTTTTTTCGGCGATGAAATCAAACAAGTACATAGAGCATAATACACGCATTTACATCATATTATATATTTTTTTAAAATATTTGTAATCTCATGTGGTACGCAGCTGCGTACCTGCAAATATGGAAGCTAGTGCCCCTGGACTCAGTGAAGCAAATTATACGTGCGCTAATTGATTTGCGCATAATTGACAGAAAACACGGTCTTGTTTATCTAAATATTTTCATAAATTTATTATTATTATGATTATAAACCTCAATAAAAAATTATTGCACAAAACTGCATCGTACGAATAACGCCACAAAGAAACGCAACCAAATAGTTCAAACATTTCTAAGGTCACTAGCTGGTACTGTCTGCAGACGCAGCAGAATGGAAATAATTATATGGAGCTCATTTCGGTGATCGAGCCTTTAAATTTATTATGGATAATGTTTTCCACTATTTCATAGATTGATTTCGCTCTTGGTACATAATTTTGCATAATATTATTTTAGTTCTTTAAATATCGGCCACAACTCGACTTATCCGTATCAATAGCGCGCGCCACCTGTTGGCCGCTTATACTAGTCTGTGACGTCATCAATAATATTTGCTCCTCGGCCATGTCGGCCTGGAGTTCGGAAAAGATCGGGTGTTTTCGTCTCCGATAAATTGGAATGTCGCTTTCGTCGTTTTTCAGATCATGTGATTTGTGTAAACATCATCGAGTATTACGCAAGAACCAGAACTAACAGTAAATGTGTAGAGACAGTTATTGTGAATATGCGTGGACGTGTTACTATGTAACTGTTAGTGTTTGAATCAAACTTTGATTCTTCCTTTCCGAGTGTCGGTTTAGTAATATTATTATAATTATTATGCGGCGAATGCCGAATCATCATCGCCGAATGTCAATGTTGACAATGTTGTTGTCATCATCAGCCTGATCAGTAAATACCAGGGACAGAGTACATTAGCGCAACTGGTACGTATCACACAGTAACTGACTTATAATATAATTCCTCAATGAAACACGATGGGAGTTAGGGAGCAAAGGGAAAGTACTCCTTGGTTATCATGTAAATAAAATTAAAGTTACAGTCTCATAGTTACAAAATTGCCAATTTTATAAATACTTTTTTATTTTGGAAATGTAAAGAACATATAATACTTTAAACTATATGCACAACAAATTTAATGTAAAATATGGTCATTTACTAGTATAACATTTAGGGAGACCTTAACAGGCAACCCGATCAATTAAGCAGAATGTAAACAATAACAATTTGCCCCACGCGACCATGCGAAGTCACGCTAAACTTCGCTTTTGTCTCCGTCACTTCGCTGTTGTCTCCGTCACTTCGCTCATTGTCCACAATAAATAAGAGCTGATACGTTGTACAATATATGTTTAATTTGGATTAAATCTATAAACTGATTCACATGATAACACAAATTTAATGTATGTCTAGTGAAAATAATGACATTTTTACAAAAAGAATGCGGCAGGATAAGGGTTAACATACATACCACAGGCGTCTTTTAAATTGCATACTCATAGTAACCTACAAATGTACTATATTGATGATCTAATTAATATTTATTCTTTCTCTATGTTTGTAGTAAACAACTTTCAAGATGGGTAACTCTTCAGCAAAAGGGAGAGTTATATCGACTGACAGTGCACCATCATCACCCCCTGGGCCACCATACCCAGGACCATCCACAGAATACTTCTTTTTAAACACAGAGGTATCCATGTCTGCTAAGATACGTCTGTTCGCTAACAACATGGTCACTACAGATGTTAACAATTATTATCCACTTCTTGCAAGTAAATATGCAGAAGGCTTCAAGCTATTGACATTTTACCGTATTCCTGGTGCACAAAAGAGCCATGGACATGGGTTTGGTGGCAAAATAACCATAACGTCCCCATTCCAAGGCATCTTCTGTCGCTACCCAGCTGTGCCATTACAAGAACAGTGTGAGCTGAGGATTGAGAAATCAATGATAGTGTCACAAAGAATACATACAGGTCTGATAACGTTCAGCACAACCCAAGGGCAAGTGAGTGACACATCACACCTGTATCAAGCCATTGTAAACAACACTCAAAATGGTGGCCGACTTGTGTGCATCGAAATGACTGGCGATATGCAGGGACAAGATTTAGCTGCAACAATGCAGGGAATGAGTCCAGGTATTAAAAATGTGCTTCATATGAATATCAAACATTCAGAAGTTTGTATGGTACATTATGATCACAGACTGATTGAGTTTGTTGATACAATAAGTCAATAAGTCTCCTTGCTAAGAGTAAAAAACGTTTACCTTCTGCTACCTGTTAATTAAAAAATATGTATGGTCACATAAATATGCATTGTTAGCATTTTCCCCTAGTGTCTGAGCAATGCTTGAACAGAGCTGTGCTTTCTTGATGTGAAAATTGCAATGTTGCATGTAACGTGCCAACAACACTAATTGCACATCTTCATTATGATGGTATTGATGGAGACGAGTAACTTTATATATTTTTTAAACATTTCCACACCCTGACACTATTATTACAAGAATAAGAATAAAATTAGATACATTATCTGAACGAAGATTACATCTTGCTACAAGATTGATTGACCAGTGCCTTTAACAGAGAATTCATTACTTGCCAGATATACATGTACCGATGTCCATTAATCGTAAGACATTTTGTCTAAATACATAAATTGTAAGTCATTTTTGTACATCACTGATACTGCATATCTATGAGAATAATTGCATCTCTTTTGTCTTGAATCTAATGTATATTATAAATGTGTTTTTTCCCTTTTTTCAGTCATGGGAGTTGACCTTTTCTTTGAGATTCCAGCAACTCGCAATCCAGAGATATATCTTTACCAGTGTGTTCCTATTCCAATCAGCGTAGAACACTCTCTGTCATTTGGTACACATGGCATCAAGGTGATCTGTGACTGGAATGGCCATCTTGCAACATTTCTTGGCCAGGGCTGGCGTTTGGTGGAGATTTTCATGGATATGAGTACACAGATTCAGATGCAAGGATTTTCTGCAAGCAGACTGCTCAACGCGGTGTGGTTCTTTGAAAAGCCTGTCTCCCGTGCCAATAACACCATCCCAGTATACCAGGGTATGATTGTTGAGCATTGGATGGAATTAGTTGCTGGCTTCAGTGGCACGCATGCCAAAACAGGGTGGGAACCAATAATCCAAGAGTTAGGGAATCAAGGCTGGGAATTTGCTTGCTTTCTTGAGACACCTGAAATTCAAATGGCTGGCCTGGGTAAGGTTAATAGAAAGGTGCTGATTTTTTTCCAAAGGCTGATTCTGCCTCCAGTGGGATCTGTTCCAACTGTTCAAGACTCTAATACCTCGTACAATTCACATGAGCCTCCTCCTCCATATGAAGAGGTGGCCAAGCGATAAAATTTGTAATAATTATTTTTAATGTATACTTGGTGAGGGGCATTTTGTAACCATTTTGGTTCTTTGCGATGTTCAGTGGATGTGTTGCAGGCCCGTTGCCAGGATTTTGAGAGGAGGGGAGGGGGTGTCGTTTAGAGTTAAGGTGTTACACAAAGTGCCTCACATGAGTGTGCAATATAAATATATATTTTTTAATATTGAAAACAAAAAAACATCACGGGTAGTGGGGTGTCGACTGACCACATGCCCCCAACCTCCCATTGGCTATAGGCCTGTGTTGTATTTACAAAAGGGGCAAAAGTTTGGCTAATTGATACTTGTAATGCCTCTGAAAAAACCCAAGATTTCTACAATACAATACTAAGTACCCTCTCATTATAAAGCATTCATAATAATTATTTATATGCATAAAGACTGAGGTCTATATTATTTAAAGCACATTGTTTGTGGTGCACTTTGTAAGTTATTTGTACACGTTTTTATTTTATAAAAATATTTACGGCTTTTTCAAGATCTATTTGAAATGTTTAAATGAATTAAAGAAAATGTTTAGAGGATGTACCGGTAGATTTCTTTTATTCATAACTAAAAAGCATTCAATCACAGTGAGGTGTACATATTGCACAAAACACAACACAAGTTTGATTTTAATGTGTAATCAGGTTTTTTAACACTTTTTATTTTGTTTTTATATGCAATTTATGACATTTCTTATAATATTTATATATTTGAATCTTTGTGGTATTTACACTGTTATATTAATTTTTTTATTATGCATTATTTAAATAAAAATTGTTCACATTATTTTTGTTTTTCTTCATTACAATTTGTACATTGTTGGTCAAGTAGAATCATTAGTTCGATTGTCTAAACATCACATCAGCCATTGAAATGAAATGACAAGGTAATATTTGATGAATGTTAATGTATTTGAAATTATCAATTGTGAGGAATTGATGTTCTTTCAAACCAAGTTTCAGCAACAAAAATATTTATTAGAAATCCCACAACTAACATTAGTCATCCGTCCTGCAGCATCTCACATATTGTAAAGACCTGCAAATCTAGCAAAATTACAATTCGTGCAAACAATTAATCCAGTTCATTTACTTCTTATATTCTCCAACAAACACCTAAATGTGATAAAGAGCATTTAAAACACACAGGTTGCCTCCAATGCATAATGTGTAGGGGTCCCTACTCCTTACCTGTTTAACTAAGCACTGATTTATTGTAAGGGAATTGTAAGCACTCTTGATTTATTGTAAGGGAAATGTAAGCACTAATTTATTGTAAGGACCGTAATATCAGTTATCTTTCCCTGTTCAATGTATAATTCATAATTCATCAAAACGTGATTACATGACAAAAAAGTGCGTTATACTCAGCTGAAGTTTATGTTGGCAGGCAATAAAACACTATCCTTGTTTAGATTATTTCACACATTTATTATATAATTATAAACATCAACAGAAATGTCACACCGGGTATTACGTAGTCGCTTGTTACTGTTATACATCGTAAGAATACCATCACAAAATAAGGAGTTAAAAAGTTTTAACATGAATCCTTGGTCTGCACACCCAACACTCCGTGCGGAAACGTTTGAAGTAAAAATATTTGAGTGAGTCTCTTTGACCCTTTCCAGGCAGAGTTATTTTTTGTATGATCTTGCCCTAATCAAGTCTTTTTTTTTTTTTAGTGATGTTCAACTTTTTACAAAAACAGACATCGTACAATATCATTTACCGATATCGCCAATTGTTTTACATCCATGCATATATTCATAAACTTGTCTTTATGGCAGATATCTGCAAAGGGATTTAATTTGTGTGAAAGTTTGTCAGGTAAATGTTATCATCTGAAGTAAGTTGACTGTCCTTAGCCGAAATAGTGTGGAAAGTGTTAAACCGGATCCATGTTAGAATAATATATATGCTAGTTCAGACAAAGTGCAGACACACTTCAGCTATTATTGTTTGTCAATAGCCTTCAGTAAAATATCTGCTGCAAAACCAGGTGTGATAACACCTTTAATAACAAGTTTCTCTAACTCTGGTATTCTCTTCTGCACCTCCGGATTGCGTCTGAAGTTATTCATTACATCTTCTTGCAGATGATTCCACATCCAAACTTTCAGCTGGTTTTGTCGTTTTGCTACAAACTCTCCTGATTTTAGCATTGCTTCTTTGAAATTCTGCATTCTGTTATATAGATCAGGGATGCCCTCCTTGGTAACTGAGGAGATTCTGTACACCTATCAAAATCAAGTGAATAATAGGAAAAAACTCTAAAGATTTAGATTTGAGCAGACTACATTTGAGAACAATCCACACATTTGAATATACATGTACAGTTGAACCTGCTATAATTTAGTATAAAGGTCACATTGATATAACAAGCACATGCATATAATGGGCAAATATGTATGTCTTTTGCATACAAATTGGTGTATTTCAACCTGTAAATAAAGGCTATGAGGGCCACCGATGGCTTTAACTGTATACATGTACATGTATTAACATATATATGAGGTGTGTTTCATTGGAAGAAGTAAACTATTATTCTCAGATTGAAAACATGTTATTGACGTAAAGACAACTAAACCTAGTGATTTAAAAATAGAACTTTGTTTAACAACACTACCGGAACAAACTGATTATTAATCAGCAGTTACTGAATGTCAAATGCCCAGTTATATCAACAGTTGATCACAGAGGAAACACACTGCCACCATTTAGGCTACTCTTCTTCGAACAACAGCAAAGAATTGTTTATGTGCACTTTCCCACAGACAGAATAGCACACACCATTGATAGACAAGTCATGGATCACTGGTTGGAACAGGAAATATCCCAATGCGTCCACTGAGGAGGATCAATCCATTGACCTATTGAACCTGAGGCGGACGCTCTTGCACTGAGCTACGACCTGCTCCGCCTAGGGATTTAGTTTCTTGAATAGTTTTGACTTCAGCATTGTAATAAACCTATTAAAGGGAGATTACAAAATTAAAATGTAATTATGATCGAAGTACAAATTGCACAATTGTAACAAATGAGATGCATGTTTTTCAATGCAATTGGGTTGGGTTGGGTAATTTTTGGTGTGCTTCCATCAAAAAACTGTTCAAGCCCACCTGTCATCGGCACAACCTCTGACTTCGCCAGAGAGTTCTGTCCATCACAGGGATTCAATGCAATGAATCTAGAAGGTTTATATCTCTGTTTTACCTGTGGTTTCCACACTTTGGATCGTCGTCTCATGAACTTGAGGGCACTGATATATTCAGCTTGTATCAACCGGGCAGCTGGTACAAGGTCACCATCACTTTTATTTACAACAATCAAATCAGCAAATTCAATGATACCTTTCTTAATTGCTGCAAAATATAATGAATTACACACAAAACTGCAGTACCTCTTGCCGTAGCTGCCATTTTGTAATCAATGTTTTGTTGAGACTGTCTATGTTTAAATTAGGTGATGATTGATTCATATTGGTATATATGTGTTTTGTTGTGAAAAGCTATATTAATAGATGTAATGCAATGCTTCACTGGCATTACTCAACTATTGAATGTTAAAAAAAATGTGTATAAATGCATAGCGATGGGTATCAAGAAATTACCCAGTCTATTAAAATCCATGTGATAACACACAATTGTTGACTAAGTTATCAGAATCTGTAGATGTGCACTATAATTTGAGAGAACAAGATTTCTAATCTGCATGAGCATCAGGAGGTATGGATGCATGTTTGGTCATGCAGGAGAATTTATGTGAAGATCTGACAGTGTTCATGATGATTGAGCGTACAGAAGAATGTATGTGAGGATCTAACAGTGCATAATGGGTGTGCAGTGGAGTTTATGTAAGGATCACAAGGTGTGCTGGAGGATGCAAGACTTGAAACGAGAATCTGAAGGTGTTCACAAGAATCTGAGTGCGTACATGATACTGTGCATGATGTTATGCCTTACAAGTACAGAGGACTCACAGGTGTAAGAGTCCTAGAGTTTGTGAGTGAACAAGGATCTGCAGGTGTGCATTGAATGATGGGAGTGAGGGTGCATTGAATGATGGGAGTGAGGGTGCATTGAATGATGGGAGTGAGGGTGCACAGGATCATCTGCATGACAATGTGCACATAGTAGCGAAAAACATGAAATTGCATACCTTGTAGTTCATCACCACCAGCAGGAGGTATCATTAAACAGAACAGATCCACCATATCTGCTACCACAAACTCAGACTGGCCCACACCTACAGATGCATTAACATATACATGTCAGGGCAGTTCCCCCTTCACTTCATTCATATACCGGTAGGTACTTTTAACAAATAATTGTGTCTTTTACATATTTTAGAAGATAAAATAGATACATGAACAGCTTTTTGATATAAAAACAATTATATTATAATTATAAATACATGATAGTGTAAAAGGTTAATAAGATTAATATATTCTATTTCTAGGCAAATTCAAATTAAATCTCCTAAGTTATGTTATTGTTATTTACACCATGAGCATTAACGTTTATTATTGTTGGTTGTTTATCATCTTGAAGTCTGTTAATTCATTTAATAATGCTTAGCTTAAAATCCTATGTCGGGATGAAAGATTTAAATATAAGTATCTACAACGCTCACCAACAGTTTCCACCAGTATTATATTGTATCCAGCTCCCTCACACATAATGATTGCCTCATTGGTTGTTCGAGTTACACCACCAAGTGTGCCGCAGGCAGGAGATGGTCGAATGTAAGCATTCTCATCACGTGACAACTCGTACATCCGTGTCTTGTCACCAAGCAACGATCCTGAATATAGAAGATGTTAACATTTTTTTTTTTTTAAACTGCTTTTTCCTAAAGAATTTTGAAAATTGAGATGCTACTTTCTATTACTTATTGTGGTTATTTGGGTACGACGCAAATCACAGAAGAGCAAAGATGACACAATCAAATGTCTGTTTTTTTTAGATTTTACTTCATTCTTAAAATTGAGTTTTAAATTTAAAATGTCGGCATTTAAAGGAATGCTCAGGCAAGGCTTTTAGACCTCTACGAACGTTTAACAATACTATTTCAACATTATTGCCAAATAA
>JAULBR010054979.1:0-14593 GCA_032355825.1 Melanodrymia aurantiaca
TTGTAGCGTTACAATTAATGACCCATGACACGAGCAAGTAGATGTCACTTATTTTGAAGATTAATACATACATTTACCAATAGCTTTGAAAATTCTATTCATAGTTCAGTAAAGAGAGTGTATAAATGGCAATGTGTTTCACAAATCAGACAAAGTTGAGATTGGGTTAAACCCCATCTCTCCCCTTCTGATCATAATACAAAAACATTGATCAACTGATTTACATGAAAAGTAATCCGAAGTTGGCCTTTACCCCTTCCATTTTGTTTCCTAACATTGTTGTTCTTTTTGCGTACACAATTTACATACGTAATCCTTTGCAGTGAACTGACCAGATGAAGCCGACATGAACGTACTTATTATTTTAAAATAACACCCGTTGTTTTGTAAAGCTTATGTTTCTTGATCGATGTACCTTTTTATTGATTTTTGTAACAAGATACATGGAATTAGCTGGATATCACCCCTGAATCTCTGATATCACGGAGAATTACACGTTCGACATTTATTATAGTATTTTGGAATGTGATCAGGTAATTTGCCATTGTTTATCCCGTACAATTAATACATCGTTAAATCCACCAATGTCAAAGTTGATGGCCATACTTCGATGAATTTAGTTTTCTCTGCTTTTTTTGTATCACTTCACTAAAACGCACAAACCTAAAGGTATACTACGAGAGTTAACGTGCTTGCTACTGTACGTGCGCATCTAATGCTGTTTGCAACATATTTCTGGCTAACAGGGCATTAAACTTATCATTTTATTGTTTACAATATCAATACTATATATGCGTATCCTATGAGTTACTGGTCATTCATAGGTTTATAGCTACTGTCGTTTAATGCGTTCGTTTGTCTAAAATAATGTGTATCGTACTAAATTGTGTAGGTAAAAGTCGAAGGACCATACAACGCTACTAAAAACTTATTTGTTATACATAATTTATTATATTGATATTGTAAGCAACACAATATAATGTTAATTTTAATAATAAACAAATTCTCCATCAGCCAGAGATATTACAAAAAGCATTAAATGCGCACTTATGGTGGTATCCTTCTTCAAACTTGGTAGTGTACCTTTAAGCGTCATAAAATGTTCGTAATCACGTGTCTAATGGTTCCATTGTTATGGGATTATTATAAAAACAAGTTTCAAAACATCACTGCCACCATTTCTGGTTATCATGATTATCCATCCATTTCTTGTTAGGAGGAAACATGATTCTAAAATGTTCATCTTTTGAGAGATGCACCTGGCCACCTCTACTGTAATTAATAAGAGGGGTTTATGTGCAACATCAAGAATATTGGACAGACTATAATAATTATAATTGAATACATCTGACTTGTTGAGTCTTCATAAAATAATCCACTTATAAAGGGTATCTTTTGTCCTGAAACTAATTATCTAACTATCGATCGCATGATCAATACATACAACGTTCATATTATATTACTAAAACGCACAAAGCAAAAGTCTAACTAGGAACATAATTACTAGTACTTGTTTTGTGCAAACAATTGTCATACTGTTCTCAAAATAAGTTTTTAATGTTAGCTTATTTCACCAGTTAGTAAACCAAATTATATAAAATGTACAATTATTTTTCATTTTGAGAGTTTGTATTAATTATATCTGAAATGAATGCAGCTTCGACCTTTCTGGTGCTGAAATGTGTACACGTTATATATCGTGACTGATAATAACGATTTTTTACCAAGAATAATTGTAATATTAAAGCCACACTGTCTGGTCAATTGGATTTATTTAATGTGTCCCCCTCTTGTGCGCTTCTCACCACCTATCATTAAAATAGTGGGCGCTCGTTCAATGTTCAAACGAAGCAGATACTGTATATGTATAAGATAAAAAAAAACCCATAGTTGTTTTTAATTCTATAATAATTATCATAAGAACGTGAAACACGAGTAACAAAATGGTTTAATTCATCTTCTATGACATGACGTTGTTACGGTAACAAAGGGACAAAGTAAAAGTGAACCGAATGACATTATAGATGCAGTATTGTTGTTTGACAATGATATATTGTATTTCCATTCAGAATATTGAATATTTTCAATAAACCTAATCGTGTAGGTTTTTTTAAATACTGTATAGTTTGCTATGTCTAGGCATTTTATGAAAGTGCAAAGCTATCCATCTGAAATAGGCTTGGATATGTCAACAATTGATTAATTTCAAACAATGGATTTCAAACTGAGTACGTAATCTACACGACAAACCATTTGTGTGGCCAAATGCGTATCTCAAATAATACAGAGTCGCGAATCACAACCAAAGCATTGATTATACTGGTGTTCGCAAATGTTGAGCGTATCATTCCCCTCAAGCTGTATCCGTCGTAAACAGATCATTGTCTGCTGTTTTAACTGAAACGATGAAAGAGTGCGAAACAGGTCAAAGTAAGGTACTGCATCAGACATCGTCTGTGTTCATGATGCATCATATACTAGTAATAAGATCAAGCCAAGAATTATCTTGTGAGTAATTAATTTCCGTTGGTGGTTTTTAAATGTGTTGTACCATAGTGCGGTATGGACGAATTGTCAGAACTCCCCTAAAACGGCACGACAACAATAATCTAACGTATTAACAGACATCAGAATGAACAAAAACACTTACGGGCACAAATGCGATTCGAATTACACGTACTATATCGATTTGCATGACAATTGACAGTCCAACACAATAACCGCTCGGTTTGACTGGCTATTCTTCCTTTTTGCGATAGTAAATGTTAGAGCGTGAAAACAGAAGGAAAAGTAGGTCATGAAGTTCATAGTGTTCTTATAACGTACAGGAGGTTCTAGAGATGTTTCTTCAAGCTGTATTTCTCAAAGGTGTGGGACTGTTAAAAAACGACAGTGCCTATAGTTTTCAGACAAATGACCCCCGTGCTTGCGCAGCTAAAGGTATTTGTAACGTTACTTTTACGAATAAAAATATGCTCCGTTAACTAACATCGTATAATGCATAGCCAATACGTTTATGGTCATCCAAATGGTTATAACATCATAATGTGTATTTTAGCGTAAAATAAATTTTCCCGTTCCAATTTATTGTATGCAAAAGCCCAAGGACCAAATTAAACCACTACAAACACATTGGATATGCCTATTGATATTGTAAGGAATAAGATGTAATTTTAATACTAAAAAGCTCCATGAGCCAGAAATATGTTCAACAATAGCATTAGATGGACAAGCACGGTGTAATACGTTTTAAAACTAGACATTGAGCCTTTAATATCTGCAAGCTGTTTGTGTTTTCAGATTGATCTTGATGTTATAAAGACGAAGTACAAAGATGAATTTAAGAAGTCACTTGCCTCGGCCATCAAGAGCGAATGCCACGGAGACTTCAAGAGAATACTATTGAAGGTCCTCAATCCAAAATCTAAACGAAAAAAGTGATATATATATATTTTATTGATGACATTGATGCTATTATAATATGTAGCATAATCTAACATTTTGTATAATGTTTGTTACTTAAGATTCTTAATGTGTATTTTATGTACACATTACATCCATGCCTTAATCAGCTCAACTAACTTCCATCAAACAATCTGTTTTTTATTATGCCATTTTTACTTATCTTTTTGCCCGGTTTATGTTAAAGGCACAATGCATAGCTGTAAGACCTACATGTATGCCACTGTGCTTGCGCACCTAATGCTATTTGTAATATATTTCTGGCTAATGTAGCATTTTTTAATTATTAAAATTAACATTTAAGTGTGTAATATTTCTTACAGTATCCATATTATATCCAATGTGATTCTGGTCATCCAAGGGGTTAAAATACCTTAGTGTGTACTTTTGTATTGTAGACAAAAGTCCTAGGACATTACGAACGTATTGGATATACATTATTTTGATATCGTAAGCAATAGAAATCTGTAAGTAAATGCTAATTTTAGTAATAAAACATAGCCAGACTTGTTACAAATAGCACTTGATGCGCTATCACGATGGTATACGTCTTCAAACGAGGCATTGCGCCTTTAACATTATTGGCTATGAAGATCTTATATTAAATTAGTACAGGTTTTGTTTACAGAATAAAAAGCAATATAATATGTTTTCAAATGTGGTACATTTGTTAGTTTGAACATTACTGGCAGTATTATTAATAATTATACTTATAATCCTATAATTTTTCACAATGCCAACCACAACACAAATACAGCTTGCTACCAGTGTTATAATATTATTTGGAAGAAAACGTTTAATATACTTGAAAGCTGGGTTTACTATTGAAGTTTTATTAAATCACGAAATCATAATATACTGAATTTACTGACATATTTGTTTTGTATCTGCCAATCAACTTTAACGTTATAATATTATATAGTATAACCAATTAGAATATTGTAGCTTTGGCGAATTAAAATGAGAAAAACAAATGTAATATCCAATTCTATCACATTTTGTTCTCTACGGTTTTGCCGATCTGTAAACGGAAACATTGAATAACATTTAGACCAAGCAGATCATTGTCATGGTCACGTTTTGGTGGCCATTGTTGTTATATGTACATTTACAGACAATCCTGATTGCCTGAAAAGAAACTGACCATTCATTTTCAAATATATAATATGTACATGTATAACACTTGAAAAAAACTCGCCTATATTTTTATATACTTATGTATTAAATAACACGAAATATGACATTGCATTATTACTATTATTATTATTATTATTATTGTTGGTGTTGTTGTTGTTCTTCTTCTTCTTCTTCTTCTTTTCTGGGCATGTTTACACTGCGCAGATTATGTTTGTGAATTGTGGAAAACTAGAAATATGGAGCCTGCTATAGAAATAGTTGAGGAAATTTTCTTGTAACATTTTGCTGAATTCATTTACAACAAAAACAGCCTGAAAATAAGGTGCTCTCAGGAAAAAAGGAATACAAGTACCACAAGTGCCATGTATATTTTCCATGTGGTGCCAACAGTTCTGGTACTTAATATTGACACCACAATTAATTTCACTAATAGCACTTTACAATAAACTTCACCTGCCTGGAGGCAATATACTATCAAAAGGACGACCCCTGTTATCCAGCTCTTTTTTTCTCAATCTCAATGTAAACAAACCCATGTGTAGTAAACGACCAAATTACACGCATTTCAATGAATTTTACACAAAATATCTCCTGGCTTCAAGGTGCTATGGGGAACCGAATCCAGTATCCAATATCAAGACGGCGAACATATGCACAACTTACACCCTCTTCCCTGCCAAACACAATTGAAAATTATAACAAGGCAGTTCCCAGCCAAGAATAACATTGTACCAGAACTACATATCCTCGTATACATGTTTTGCTTTTTGGGCAGATCACTGTAGTCTGGCCGTATACCAAGATGTACGCCAATAGTATAAGCAGGACCTACATGTCACTCAGTGGTTAGGGAGTTCACCAGTGTTGTATGTTATGTCCAAGGGTCGATCTTCCTCGTTGTCTTATCTGACTAATAATAAACGAGTTAGATTCAGAGTGACTCGATAATTTGAATTAATAACATTGGAATTGATTGCAATCAACATATATTTCATTTATCAAGGACGTAGATTGCAATTACAGTATGATCACTTACACCATGAAGGACTTTGTGATTGTAATCGACAAGGTGCTTGAGTTGAGCTGTCAAGAACTTGAACTGTAGTCGACATGGCATTTGAACAAATCAAGGACATTGGTTTCCAATGCAGATTACGATGTCTGCATCACCCGGAATGTGGATAGCTGTTTATTTGATGGGATTTTAGTGTATAGGATGGGATTTTAGTGTATCCGATGTGTACTTTTGCCTAAAATATATTATCTCGAGCCCAATTATTGTAGATAAAAGTCCAAGGATCATAATATAATATAACTACGTGTATACTACTATAAATGCCTTGGATATACATATACATGTATGTTGGTTGTGTAAGTAAATGTTAATTTTAGTAATAAAAAATGCTCCAGGCGCCAGAAATAATGTTAAACTAGCGAAGATCTGGTGCAGTAAAAGTAAAGTTTGTTTTATTTTAACAACACCACTAGAAACACATCGATTATAAATCAACGGTTATTGGATGCCAGACGTATGGTTATATTAACACATGGTCTCAGAGCAAACCAGCTGTCGAAATGTGTTGCGCTGTGGAGGATCGATCTCTCGACCCAACCGGCCACAGGCGGACATTCTACCTCTGAGCTACGTCCCGCTCATTTCAAAGAACATTGACTTGAAGAACATGCTAAACTATGACGCGAATGAATGAAGAGTAAAACAAACACAAATGCCCTACAACAGCCCTTTATTAACATATCTTTAACATCACAGTGATAACAGATGACACAATTGTGGAATAATAAAAATCACACAGTTCAAGCCGCTAACACGAAAGTAAACTAGGTTCTTGGACATCTATTGCGTTTCTATTATGTTTCGGTGGGTGGTGGTAAAATTAACACAATAGTTTAAATATGTTTTTGCTTGCTGTTGAAGCTATTTTCATTACTTAGTAAAAAATATAATTTGGCATAAAGTTGGAATACGCATACAATTCAAACGTGATTCTTTATAAAAATTATTGTGAATAAACGATTATTTATTACCTACTAATACATTAATCTGCAATGTTATACACAAGTACGATTGATTAATTAATTAATTAACAAAGTCAAGACAGCATAGTTATAGTAATTAACAAGATAATAATTTGCATATTTTGCACACTAATTTTGTAATACTAAAAACGAATGGTTATTAATTAGTGGGGGTGCAACAACGTGGCAAAATAACACTATGATACAAACAATTTAATCTAAATAAATAAATATAAACATAATGATATGTTCATACCCGCAGCCTTGTATTGTAATGAGTTGGGGTGGTTCGCTATGCTAGGTAGTGGTAGCAGTGGGGGTTCTGGATATACATGCACCTCACCCATATGAATTAAATATTGATTAACAACGTGTTACGTCACGTGTTTGTAGAACAAGAAACAGTTCCGTTCAAGCACGACCACCAATATTTAACAAAATACCTGCATGCCACTTGATAATGTTGGCTACGGGTCTATGTACCACAACAGAATCTGATGTAAATGGCGCGTTTGTATGCAAAATATTATATTTTCTTTTTTTTGTCACAAGCTGGGTGCTACATATTACAATCCGTGCAAATACTTTACATACTGGGTAATGACTATACAGTCAAACCTGTCTTAAACAGCCACCTAAAGGAGTAACTAAAAGTGGCCTCTTAAGACAGGTGACTGCTTAATACAGGTCAAAATGCATTAAAATTGATGATTTGGTAGAATATTATGGTGACCCTTTAACACAGGTAGCTGCTTAATACAGGTGGCAGCTCAAGCAGGTTTGACTGTATTGCATTTGCGTTCTGAAGTAGTAAAGTGGGAGATGTGATATCTAGCCACAGTCCAGGAACCAAGCCAAAAGATCTCAACGATATTGGCATCTGTTAATAGTAGTTGGGGGAAACAAAAGTACAAAAGTATTGTGACAATAGTAGTTGTGGTACATACGTAACATAACATTATGTTTTGAAACTAGAAACACTAATAATTATTGGCAGGCAGAATTGGGTTACTAGTACATGTATATATATCATGGCATTCATTTTAACAGTCGTCGGACTTAAGCACGGAGGCCGTGGCTATTGTTAGTACGTGTGCTATTTTCAAACTTCGTTTTGTAGGTGGGATTATCAGAAGCAAACACGCAAAACATAGACAGAAACAAACAAACAAACAAACAATA
The DNA here is from genome assembly GCA_032355825.1 of Melanodrymia aurantiaca. Taxonomy (NCBI): domain Eukaryota; kingdom Metazoa; phylum Mollusca; class Gastropoda; order Neomphalida; family Peltospiridae; genus Melanodrymia; species Melanodrymia aurantiaca. The sequence goes on from JAULBR010054979.1 coordinate 7,819, forward strand.
TTAATATATATCGTAAAACTTTAAAGTTAAGAACACCGTTCAGCTTACAAGACTAACATTACTAAGCATATTGCATTGTGTCCTATGTATAACGAGTGTATTACTTACTATACATAATAGGCAATAAGTATTGTATTTATCCATCTGGTCTATTTAAGTGCATGCTTTTCTGCATAGTCGTATGGGATTTCAGGTGGAGAAGACATTTTCAGGACAATAAAATATATTTTACTACATTTTTCAGTTTAAAAACTGAATATAATTCTGTTCGGCCAAAGAGAAAATTTTCTCATTTTAAGGCAAATGTCACCAGACTCCCATACGCCAATACGCTCCTGGCTACTCATCCCAAATGGAGATGTTCACAAGATCCAAGTTTACGACATATATTTATATAAATATACAGGGTATATAGTAATTATATATCTAGGTGGGTATATATTTTTGATTTAGTAGAAACACAGCCGGTATGGTGAGCCTGTTCACAGTGTAACGTACATAACAAAGTGTAACATAGATACTGGTGAGGCAACTCTGTACATGATAATAACATCATTATCAACAATAACAACAACAACAACAACACAGCAAAACACTACTTATTGCCAGGCCTAATGTCGAGGGCTTCTGCTTATCTGCAGTTTGCACAGTCACATAACACATGCTCTAAATAGCATTGGATATCGTGTTTATATTTTAATGTTCATTGTTACAATATCACTGCGCAACAAGAGAAAAGCAAACAGTAATATAAATGTATTAAGCTCAAGCTTTACTAAATCAAAAGTGCTGTTTTTAGAATAATTAACATCTCCATAAAACGTACAAGGGTTAATAAAAAAGTAAATTAAGTCCATAACGAACAGTGATTTAGCGAAATAACAACTACAAAGAACAAAATAATCATAATTCTGCTGATTTGTAGTGTAGAATATAGTATTCAAAATGGCGGATAGTACTTCTCGTATAAAGCTATATTTGAACTGAACTTTCTTCTTCGTTCATTCATGTTCGTTACGACTGTATTTTACTGCATGTAGTGAGAAACAATGTCTTGGTACAAACTCCAATACGTATAGCACGTGTGTTACGTGAAAATTATAAGATAATCCATCTTCACCATTCATCGTGTTCACATCAGATTCGTGTAGCTCAAAAAGATCAAATCTCTGGAATAGTTCATGCATTTATCCAGGACGTTTTGCTTGTGCCCCATGGCTGATGCGATTGTTTAATTAGCTTGGTTTAGTAATAATAACAGTTTTCCCATCTATGTGGGATTACTTAGACTTGAAATTGATAATTTAAAGAGTCATTAGCTTTTAAGAAGGGGCTTATTGTCCGTACCGTATAATGCCTCGATAAACACCTGAGTATAAACATATACCGGGTCAGTGCTAACAACTGTTTATACTAATCCGTCCCAGCTACCATAAACTGTTTATAAGTTGTTTGGCGGTCTTACTTTCTCCTAGGCAAACTAGCGACTATCCTTTACACAACTTTGGTAGTTAAGTGGAAACTCCATTGTAACTTGAGCACAATGTCAGACCGATGTATTAAAAATGAAACCATGTTTCAATTTGTTCCGTATATATAACGTTTCTTGCTGTAAACCAAATTGAATTACATCAATTTAATTACTATTTCCACTGAAAAGGTTGGGGTGGAGTTAACGGAACATATCCAGAAGTTTGTTTCGCTGTAAACTTCCACTCCACCCCTGTATCCACGTCATTTCCCCAACTGTCGATACAGGCAGTGTCATTCAGCCTGTTGATTTTGGTGGCTCACATATTAGGGTGAGCATGATTCGTGTCCTCCATTCAACGGACACGGAAATGTGTATCCGCATAGACAAAAAGAGAGTGACAGCATATTCATTTGCAACCAGTAGTCCACGACTGGTACAATGAAGTTTGTAATATTTGATATGCCGTCTTCAGAACAAAGCATAAAAAAATCCCTAGCTGCTTATCGGAAATAGTAACCTATTTTGGCAGCAGCGGGCAATTTCTAACACCATGTGTCGAATTAACAGTTACTATATGTCTCTCATACACTCGCCAATAATAATAATAATAATAGAACAATGTGCTGAGCAGTGTTGTCATTAAATAAATCAACTTTATCTTTAACATAAACATAATTTTGTAATAGGACTATTGCTATAGTTAGAAGTAACACTATAAATCACAAAATAACACTGCTGTTTGATTGCATTTGTTTACAGAACTATTTTAGTATTTACACAAACAAATATAATAGAGAAATTATAGTCACAAAGAAATTGGAAACAAATTACACACACACATATACACATGTATATATATATACACTGTATATGTAATTTTTCCCCATTTTTTGTGTGACTATAATTTCTCTGAATACAGCATGATCCTATTGTTTTTGTAGTTATGATGCGTAATAACATGTTCAAAGAGTTCACATATGTTGCGTACCCTAAATCACAGAATTCCAAGTTTAGAGTATGCTTTGTTGCGGTAAACCATACGCCATTGACATGCAAGCTACCATGTCACGTGATGACTGAAAAGTCATATGACGTCAGCTGCCCTGCTCCAATTAGAGCATCTTGCCTTTGCTGGTGACACTCGCGTGTTGGCGCTTGACCATGTACAGCTTCTGGTGCTTGTTGCGGTCAACTGGCTGGTCAGCGTATGGCGCCATCTTGGTGCCGTGCATGACGAGGGTCCACTCTTTGAACAGGCCGGTCTCACCATTGGTCTTGAGGCCTAGGATTGGTTCGAGGACGATGTTAAGCGTCCATCGACCTCGTGGCATCTCTGCCCAGGTGTGTGTTGTCATGAATGGCCAGCGGGTGAACCCGTTCTTGCTGTCGTCATCATTAGGTCGCTGGCTGAGGATCATCGATCTACAAATAGATATGTAACAATGCACTACTTAAAAGGAACATCACCTGTTATTTGCACACATAATGCTATTCATGCTATTCATTGCACTCATTCCCAGAGTGTTCGGCACAGCAATGGTGCGCATGGTAACACTGTCCAGGACACACTGTTCTAATCTACTAGTATAAGTGTCATTTTAGCTCATATTTTGTGAGCTAATAGCTTACCGACACGTGTGCAATGTTGCATTATTTTAGGATAACAATATGCGGTGACATGTGTTTTATCGTTATGTCTGTTTGTCAGAACGTGGTGGCATAACATCAGAGCTTCGTTGACATTACCGTGACGAAATCTTTGAATGCTAAATTAACTTATATCCAATTGATGATCAAACATGTCTGTCATCGACATTCAGTCCAGCTGCCTTGAATGTCTGACCAGGACAGAAGTTAGTGTTACCATGAGAGAGGAAACCCGTAACTTTTTGATATGTAGCAAGCAATCTTTGATATGTACTTTCCAAGCACAAACCACGGTCTTTGTTAAATCAGTTGTGGACACGGGTCGTTGTAAGTGGAAGTACATCTACCAACGGAGCCTTGCGGAGCACTCACTCTGGTTGGAGCCGGTAGACGGTCTAAAAATACCATATGCCAGGAAATGGGTATTCGAACCCAGCACCTACCAGTCTTAAGACCAATACGTTAATCACTACATCAAGGTGGACTGTGAAAAAAGTATTAAAATTTCACATTATATTTTCAGCCTTTGGCAGCTGGTATCCCCTAACAAGCATCACGTTTAAGTTAGAAGCAAACATTTAAATCAATAAAGTATATGATTTTTGTTGTTGTTGTTGTTGTTTAAAATGTATAATTTCACTGTATCTAAGTAGAGGTAATATACTAGTATAGAGCAATTTGCTGACTCACGTTGTATTCATTGGTGACGTCAAGTAGATGGTGATTGTGCCACGGAATGACGATCGCAGTGTCATGAAAGATTGAACATGTTCGAGAAAGTTGACCTCGTTCTCGGAACCCACGCACGCATCCGTGTCAATAATAATCCGAATAGGGTTGTCAACGTCAAACTCTCTGAAACAAAGGAAAATATTGCAAATACTTTTTTCGAAGGAACTTTTAATTAATATATTGTTTTTAAAAATGACATTGTGACATAACCGAACTCCTCTCCCTCTACGTGTGTATACTTATAATTTATTAGGGTCACCAAGGTTAACAAAGCCATATTTGTTGTGGTTGTATACTTTATCACTAAGCCACTGTGTGACGTCTTGTTTCTCAAATTATTTTTCTTAATATGACGAAAGATAATCACAGTCATAGATATTGTTTTCCAATTCTTGCACATCATTAAGGCTTCCTACACCCCGCAAACAATCAATTATGAGAACTATATAAAATAGATAACAAGTTAATATTTGTTTTATGTTGAAATGATGATTTTGTTGTTGCAATGATAAATGACTTTTCCTTCATATGAGTATTTAATTTCACTCCACAAATAGCTGAGAGACAATGTATTTGCTTTTAAACTATGCTTCCATTAAAATCCACCAAAACGTAGCCGTTGCCTTCGTAATGGATATTATATTACACATTAAATGTATTTTTTGTCCAATTATATATAAGTATGATGCCATATTGACGCTGTTCTCAAATCTTGTATCATCTATACTCCATGTCTGCTTATAGCACAGCATCGGATAACAACCAGACACAGTGATGATGAATGATGATGATTACAAAATAAGACATGATTACATCTACATCTTATATCAATTTTGAGGATGATTACAACAACATACATCAACTCACAATGTGCAGTAAAAGAGATGTAATAGTTGAAAACAATGACGTAGCCAGACAAAGTAAGTAGCAAGTCATTATTGATTGAGAATCAGACATCAATTTTCTAAAAGCTATCATCGTTCTTTAAATATACAGATGCCGCAGGGTATCAGAGAGGTATACTTAATGACTTTCTTCAAGGGCGCAGCTAAGTCTGGATATAGGAGAAAGTGGTTCGGATATGAACACAGTGGACCCTTGGGGTGTTCTAATATGAGCTTAGCGGACCCGTTTGTCTGTAACATTGCTTATAATATCATGTTCCGTCACCTAATATTCGATGTCTATTGATGTGTTGGGGTTGGGGATGGGGGTCATTGAACATCTATTCATTTCCATTTCCCTTATAGACTAATATTGCACAGATTAAAATGATTAAGTAATGTGGAGTGGACCCTTTGTCTTAGTGGGGGAGGGTTCGAACCCCCAACCTACGACAATGGTCTTATTAAAGCAAAAATCACCTTTCTTCTGTGATGGTGCCAGCTGTACAGTGGAATCTCTCTGGAAGGCCTTTCCAGTTGTAAGCCAGATCGACCATGGCTGTAGCATCAAGGACGCCGTATCCGAACAGATGGTTGAATTGTAACCTGGCGCCATTGTACTTCCATTCATGCACGCCGTTGGAGTCGTACAGTGAGTTCCTCTTGGACGTCAGGACAGTTAGATGCTGGATATCACGCCAAGTCAGGTTTTTGCTAGGTAAGAAGAGTAGAAGGAATTTCAGCGTCAGGTCAATTGAGCAAAACAGATTTATGAATAACATAGCACAATACATTCGAAAGGTTTGACCATAATGGATTGGAAAATGTGCAATATTGCTATATTGCTTATCACGGTGTTATATATGTATAGTTATCAGAATAATAGCTTTATGTCTCAACCTTGGTACCCAGGTATTACAATTTGACAAATTACACATTTAGTTATCCCTACTCACTTTGCCTCAAGAGCCAGAGCGAAGACGCCAGCTGCTTCAGGAGCAGCAGCAGAAGTCCCCGAGTGACTGGAAGTACAGTTCCCATACAAGTCGGTTGTGGCCTGAAACAGGGAAACAATGAACTATTACCAGATAAGAAAACAAGATAGCATTAATACATTATAGATGTGTCAGTGTCGTCTTAATTAGCTATATAATATTTGAAGTTACAATGATGGTAATTCACATTACAAGGTCTTATGGAAAGTTCCAATATTCAAATATATATATACTGTGAGGCACAAATAACGCTAAATAAATTTTAGTTACAATTAATCAAGGACAGAATAAATTTAGATATATTAAATAATGTGTATGTGACTTCATGTTACATAATAGCAGATGAATCTGTCCTGCAATGGGTGCATTCGTTCAACACGCCAAAAGACTTATTTACTCTCAGCATCAAGACTAATTAAACTATTTAAATCATTTGGATGACCATATTGGATATACAAATGTACATAAATTGATACCATAGGAAATAAGATTTGAGTAAATATTAATTTTAATAATAATATTGATCCATTATTTAGAAATATGTTACAAATTGCATTAGCTTCGCAATACGGTGGCATTTCTCTTAAAACTAGACATTGTCGCTTTAAACACCAGCTTACCACACCAGCATCTCTGGACGTCGACTTGCCGTTGCTAAACGTGGAGGCTAGAGTCGATGAACACGACTCGTCGTAGCCAGCAGTTTGGCCGTCGTTGGTGGCAGAATTGATGGAGACGGTCCACATGCTAGCGGCGTAGCCGTCACAGTTGCAGTCGTCGTTGGGACCGCCATCACCGGACGCCCACACGTAGATGTTACCTTTGCCCCTGCGTCCCTATACAATAAAATAGACACACAAATGTACAACAATAATGTGGGATTCGAACCTACTGTCAGCTTTTGTCTTTCTATGAGTCAATGACTCCCCACTCTGAACGTTTTTACAACCATGCAAGCTATCTTTATTTTATATTACCTTGTTATTTTATCTGCTCTTCAGTTTGGTTTCTCTCCTGATGATGTTAGCATTTTGTTAACGAAA
>JAULBR010055071.1:0-14592 GCA_032355825.1 Melanodrymia aurantiaca
CACAGAGGAAACCCGCTGCCGCCACATAGGCTACTCTTCCACGAATGACAGCAATGGGTCTTTTATGTGCACTTTCCAATAGACAGGATAGCACACATCAGTGATAAACCAGTCGTGCATGGATCACTGGCTGGAACGGAAAATAGCCCATAAATTTTTTTTCGCTGTGGAGGATCGATCTCTCGACCGATCCCGCCACAGGCAGACACTCTACCTCTGAGCTAAAAAATAAAATAAAATACAAAACAAAACAAAATTCCTCAACAATTTGACGCAGGTGTCAACCTGTTCGATAACAGCGGTCATAGAGAACGATTTTTGAATTCTCTCTTCAGAATACAAAGAGAACCGTGTGTTTCTTTACCAGGCAAATCCAAGCAGCATCTTCCGGGAGAAGTAAACATCTCCCCCTGGGCATTGTCCCGTCCCTCACAGGCGGTCCGTGGTTCGTTTGCGTGCAATGAGGTCAAAACATCACGACTGTGTGGTGTTAAACGTGTCAAATCGTCACCAAGTCTTTCCATTCTATACAGTCTGAGACGTACGTTACGCGTTATGATCAGTTTTAGGTGCTTATCGAGTGTTCGTTCCATTGACGGTTTAGGGTCAGCCATCGAACGTCGGGGACCCATTGCAAAAGGAGGTATTCAAGAGGAGAAGAGTTTAAGACTAAAATATGCATTGTTTAAATATAATATATTATTATAGTTTTACGTCCTCACCGACAGACATATATTAAACGTACTCTTTCGAGTATCAAGATGGATGCCACCGCCGACGTCAGCAAATAATGCTAATTGTTTCTGGCTAATAGAGGATTAATAATTATACTATTAACATTTAATTATATCATATTTTTTACAATATCAATACGTGCATATCATGTGTTTCTGGTCATCCAAATTGCATTAATAGCTTAATATGTACTTGTGTATAAAATAATCTGCATGGTACTAAATTATTGTAGGCAAGTCCAAGGACCATACAAAGCTATTACACACGCACTGGATATACACAAATTGATATTGTAAGCAACTAAAATAATGTAAGTAAAGGTTTAATTTGTAATGTAATATATTATAAATGGCATTAGATGCACGCATAGGGAGTATGATTTTTAATAAAAAATGTAATTAATAAAACAGAATGACCAAATCAGATTTTAGAACCAAACTTAAAATATTCACTATAACATGTCTACGGACACGATTTTATACTTGCGTGTGAGTAAGGTGAATGTGGGATGGGAGCAGATTTCCAATTAATATAAAATTATATCTATCATTCTAAGCAAACCGGGAATATTGTAGCGCATTTTATTTTAAAATAGTTACATTTTTCTCTCTCAACAAATTATTGATTTATAATGATTAATTACATGTTTTTGTTTAAAATTATGTAAATTTAAAATCAATTCTAAAGGCGCCTATAGCTATCTCCCTGAAAATCCAAACAGCATTGCAATCACCTCTTTAAAACCATTCAGCATTCCTCTTTGGCCATCGGTGTTTGTCGTTGCATTCCGCCGAATTCCGCCGAATTCCGTCCGCTCTCGTCTCTAGATTTTAAGAGCTCTATTTTAATTTATTCAGTGGCGCTCTACTGTTTTCATGGGCATAACGAATATTCTTTTTTATCGTCATCATTTATACGCACCGCACCCAGAACAGTTTTCGGGTGTGTTCGGGATGGGAGTGAGGTTGCGTATGGGAAAGTTGTAGATCGTACTATGTTCCTCAAGTGTATGAGAAGGAGGGACATCAGGTGACCAATCCTTTCGGTATTTACACAGTAAAAATATGTTTTCAATGAAAAGCAGGTATTCATATTAAGGAGATGAACTGATCCTCTGTGGGTAGAGATTAAGAGCGTTGTTTAATGTCACCGAATAACAGCAAAGGTAGTTTATGTGTACTTGCCCACAGACAGGATAGCAGACAAAACGGCTCTTGGTGGACTAGTTGTCAATCACTGGTTGGAAAGAGAAATAAATCAAGGATCGTCTTATGAGCATCGATCCTTCTACCTTTCGCACCTCAGTCGGACACAGACAGACATATAGACAAACAAATACTGTATTAAAAGTATCACCCAATATAATACAATAAAATACAATGTACATAACAAACATTCATATTAAACAACTCCTTATAAAGAGAGTATTAAAAGCAATACAAAATCAAACATCAAGCATACATACAAATAAAAATCATGAATAGTTAATACAATCTTAAAATAATAATGAAAAGAAGCGATTTTCAATAATACATGTAAATAGTTACAGTATTATAATACAAATGTATACACATATAAAAACCAATTGCGTCATTTTGACATAATATAACATGTGTTGGCTCATAACACTGAGTGGATTGTTCAAAAGAATGTCGTATGTATGCAGATAAAATCCCCCAAGAACCTGCACAACTAACATATTTTCAAACGTAGTTACATATGTACACATGTATTACGACACTATAAAGACAGATTATTCAAGTATGAAAGATTTATTGCCAGTATACAAATATTTACCAATGCACTGTAACTTAATGTTTATTTTAAAAATATATACATAATGGAAGCATACAATGTCTTATGTTTAATACCACGACCTTGATAGTTTGCCATTATACATATAATAATAATTCGGAAAGTCAAGAATGCGGTGCGTAATACTTTATGGTGGAACCAACACAAACACAAAACATATTCATACCTATGCCCTTGACGTCACCGAGGCTCTAGTAAAAAGACACGGAAACTTCCAAGATAAGAGAAATAAAATATAATTTAATTCTGAAAAATGTTTCAATATTTGAAGAGATAACTTGCCACAAACAGCGTGCTATAAACCTATATACGATCTATGTAGACACAAGCGATATGGGAGATATTTGCCATATCGAGGAATCAACATTATGTATACACAAAATACTGTTTTGCTTAGCCGGTATTAAAGATATAAGGTTTCCAGATTTTGCGTATACATACGACAAGGTTGGCGTGTAAGACCAAAAGCTACATTAATCGTGTTTTATTATTTGCATAAATTCCACCTGGCAAGTAAGATAATCTCAGTAGATAATCTACATGCATATTGAAATGTAGCTCTATAGCAATAGATTTTTTTGCGAACTAGATTCATAACATACGTATACGTTTTATTCAATTTCCCCCCCAAAAAAATCCTATGTTGTGTTGGAAAGTTTTTGAGAGTTACAAATACTAAAGAATTAATATATTTTAAAGCTATAAATAAATAGTCTTTTATAGTCCGTTGATCATTTCCATCGCCAACATAATTCACAGAATAAATAAATGGTGATTAAACCAAGACTAAAGTAGACGTACACATGTATTAGTATAACACTGAAGTATTAGTATAACCTTAAATAATTAGTATACCATAAAAAATTGGTATTATACCTTAAAGAATTAGCATAACACTAAATAATTAGCATAAAAATATATAATTAGTAGAACACTAAATAATTAGTAGGACACTAAATAATTAGTATAAAAACATAATTATTAATATAACATATATTAAATAATCAGTATGGCACTGAATAACTAGTAGATGTTTATAAGATTAAAGAATTAGTATTTACAACGTTGGACCTGAGGGTGGGGACAGGGATGTCCACCCACCATGGATCAACAAAGAGCGGGCGTAATACGATGTGAGAAACTGACAACAAGACAGGTTGTCATTCATTCATTCAGTCTAATTACAAGTGCGGGCTTGTCACACACAACTTCCTGTGATGCGGGATACAAACACAGACGGTGCTCTAATTATAGGGAGGAGTATACAGCAAACAAGCATTAGGTCATTGAGTTTGCATCACGTCACGTAAGCGTTAGGCCATTTATTATGTTTTACTCAAAATAATTTAGTCCGAGAAAACTCTGACTGACAAGGGTCTGAATGGACATTCTGCTGGCTGGACCACCCTCTTGTATATACAATTGTTTTATGTTTTTATATCTTGGGTGAGACATAAAGGCGAATATACAATTCAAATGGCCAATTTATAAGAGGGTCGTCCAGCCAGCAGAATGTTCATCTAGACCCCCGCCAGTCCGAGTCTAAAGGTGGAGTGAATTGGCGCAGGCTTTTTAAAAAATTGGCCATTGGAATTGTATATACATGTATCGGCTTTATGCCTCGCCTCAGTTATAAAAAAAAAACAAAAAAACAATTGTATCTAAATTATTTATTTTCACAAAACTGAACCACTCCAAATTGAGTTATAAGACTACACATTCCTAAAAAAATATTTCACCATACATGGAACGTAATAACATTTGTATACTTTTGTATGCCGCTGAACCAAGTGGTCATCTAGGGCAAGCAAATCCGAGTCAACGTGTCAACGAAACGAGCAAGATCTGTAGTTAGAGGTCTAGTCTTAAAAACGTGGCGCATATACTTACATGAGGTAGCTAACCATATTATTAACTATTTTCACTCATATTTTTTATTCATCGTGGGGTAAACAAACAAAACAAAACAAAAAACTTACAAAGTAAAAGTATTTTTTAAATTATTATATTCTCCTGAGGAAGTTTGAATTTGTTTTCAACCAAACGTGATTTCTAGATAGTTATTAAGACAATTTTAACAAAAATTTTTATAGTGAATTATTGTAATAATGTTTATTTGCGTTAGGCCATTTGGCCCTTGAGTTGAAGTGTCTTAAGTGAATGTAATACCATACAGCTGTAGAGATTGCAGATGAGTTCGGTTCCAGCAGACGATTAGCGTTGGCACTCAGATCATGCCGAGGACGGTGGTGATATCAGGAGCTGGTGACGGCAAAAACATGCCAGAGCATCGTGAGAAATCGGCACTCGATCCGGGATTTCCTAAAGGGAATCAATTTGAAAGACGGTTTTCCTATCGCTTTTTTGACTCGGTGGTCTAGAGCTTTAACAATGTTGTAATCTGAGTTAGAGAAAGATTTCCGTTGACCAACAACATTCCTATCTGAGATAAAGATTCAACCTTGATCTTGAAATTGCTCGGAGCAGTGATTAAATACATGGTCTCTTGTAGCTTTAAGGGGAGTGGGACGTAGCGCAGCGCAAGAGTGACCACCTGAGGGTCGAAGGATTGATTCTCCTCAGTGGAATAGTTGGGTTATTTCCCATTCCAACCACTGATCCACGACGGGTTTCATCAAAGGCCGTGCTGTGCTATCATCTCTGTAGGACAGAAGTTGTTGTTAGTATGAGAGCGAAAACCTACAACTACTATTATGATAAGCAGCAAGGGATCTTTATATGTTATTTTCCTTGAAAGATAATTATCTTTGCATCAACATCTTAAAAATGTGGGGATCAAATATTTACATCATATTTTAATCTGAAATATTTAGTGACATTAATTTGGAGAACAAATTAATTTGTATTACCCATATAGGGAAAAAGAGATGAAGGTGATAATAATAATAATATGTTCTATCCTTTGCTAACAGGAAAAGACTACGTCGTTATATCATGCTGTCACGTAAAGCCTTGTATCCGGAAATGGATTGTTACGGTTGTCAATGGCAACATGCCTTGTTTTGAGATGTATGCCACTGTCCTTGCGCACATAATGTTGTTTGTAACTTATTTCTGGCTCATGGACCATTTTTTTAATAATTAGAAATGTATTTACATATTAATACTTACAATGTCAATAAGCATATTCAATAAATTTGCAGTAGCTTAATGTGGTCGTTGGACTTTTGTCTACAATAATTTAGCACGAGACAAATTATTTTATGTAAAAGTACACTTTAAGCCATTATAACCATTTGGATGACCAGCAACATAATGGACATACTTATAATTGATTGTGAGCAATGTAAGTAAATGTTAATTGCAATCATAATAAAATACTCCATATTATAAATAACATTAGCTGCGCAAGCATGGTGGTATTCATCAATTTAGTACAGGAAGATAGCTATTCAACCTTGATTGAATTATAAGTACAATAACTGACTCCCATCTCGACTTCCAGAATTACGGCTTATCTGTCCTTCGTGAAATTAATACTGCGATTAAAAACATCATTATAACAAATAATCTGTAATTCATCGCGAATTGTAAGTTATTGTCTACATATCTTCAATTTGTATTCAACAGTTTCAACAGTTCAGTTCCGTTGTTTGCTTGGAAGTTCCTTCAATGAAAATTGCGGTCCGTCTGCAAGGTGAATCTTGAGTGTGTGTAAACTTGATGCTTAGTTCAAATAGACGAGTGTATGTATATTGCTTAATAATGTGTGGATAGTGGACAGGTTCCTCCAGCTCTACAGGGGGAAGCGATTCAATTATTGATCAAATTCACACGTGTATCTTTTTATTTGTAGTTATCAACAATCACCGTGAACGACCGCACTCGGCCCAGGAAATGTCGCAGTTGTATATTGTACCGGTTATGGTCGTATTTCCACGTGTGCAGTATTTCCGTATTGTATGCTCAACATGATTTAATGTGAACAACAGGAGGGACAGTGGTTGATAATTATTAATGGCTGGACACGTGTGACAGCGGGTTTTTTCCCGGAACAATTTCAAAGTTGTTTCTGTATATAGACGCTATCGCAGACCTAAATACACATAATTAATTACACATACAGTTGTACATATTATGGACACTAGAAGCTGTAACGTGGAACACCACATAAGGGCGATTCCATGGTATTTGTCACGTCCGGAACGATTGCTTTTCTTTGCTATGTAAATAAATGCAAATATTATCAAATTTCATTAATTGTTTTGTAATGCAATTCGAAATTCCTAACAGTTGAATTATCTAACAACACAGTGTTTCGTCATAACTAACCAAAATGATAAAAAAACAATCGTTGCGGATGTGACAAATACCATGGAATCGCCCATACATAGAAATGTCGGGTTTCAGATTCCATTAGACACACAATAATTACACAAAGACGGATTCCTCGTATGCTGTCATTAATACATTTTCAAAGTTTCAAAGACTGTTTTTTTGATGACGTAATACATGTACTTCTATTCTCCAATGGTTCACGTGCACTTTAATAATTTCACCGATGATAAAGGCACACTTGCAAGTTTCAAGATGGCTGCCACTGTATACGCTCATCTAATGCTACTTGTAACATGTTTATGGCTAATAGAGCGTTTATTATTATTTAAATTAATGTTTACTTACCGTATCAATATTTGTATATCATATGTATTTCCGATTATCGAAAGAGTTGTAGTAGCTTAATGTGTATTTTTGTCCAACGACCACACTAAGCTACTATAATATATTATGAGCATAAACGCTTTTGCTATACAATCAAACCTGCTTAAGCGAACACCTGTATTAAGCAGCCACCTGTCTTAAAGGGTCACCATAATATTCTACCGAATCATCAAATTTAGTGCATTATGATCTGTATTAAGCAGCCACCTGTCTTAAGAGGCCACTTTTAGTTACTCCCTTAAGTGGTTGCTTAAGGCAGGTTTGACTGTACATACTTATATTGATATTGTAGATAATAAAATGGAAGTCAATGTTTATTTCAATAAATAAAGATGCTCAATTATCAAAAAAATGATAGAAATAGCATTAAATGCCCACGTGGGTGGCATTCGTCTGAAAACTCGGAAGTCTGCTTTTAATTAAAACTTTTTGACAATAATAGATCTAAACTTCCTCTTAAAAAAATAAGACGACAAAAAAGTTTGGCATTTAAACAAGGAAGGGGTGAGTTCACGGGAACCAGGTGACCCGTACCTGCATCTACAACTGTACAAACATACAGGCACAACAAAACTATCACGTGACCATGTCAAGTGTATAGTCGGATTAGAAAAGAGTTCTTTCCTTTCATCGATAATATTATTATAGTGACAATACGGGATGGATCACGGGTCACTATTTGTTGCACAATTTACACGTGTGGTTCTTGCTCGGCATTAGTCTCATACACATGTTATTTGCTGTTCATATTTAAAAAGCAAATGCAGGATTCATTAATGTGTTCATTAGCGGATGGCGGCAAATATGAACACATTAAATTTAACAGGTGCCTGTTTTAATGTTTGTGCTTAACCTATGATGATTTTCAGCATGTGAGTTCCTCATAATTATAGTATCCTTGACACAACTAGACTTGTTATAATTCTTTTACACGGTTTCAAGTTTGTTTATATAAAAACACAAAAACAAACTAAATATTGGTGTTAAATCTACGGTATTACGACAGGAGATGCCTAATAAGGGATTTATATCTAATATGAAAGCGTGTCTGAAAAATCATAATTATGTCAAATATGTGGGCCGATAAACTCTTTGAGTCTGTTGTGGACAGGCAGTCGAGGCAGCTGGACAGCCTCACAATGGCAGACGTGCTTGAACCTTAATTGGATATAATCACATAAATAAGTGATAACTAGCTAACTCTGAGTAATTTAAATTACCATTTGTAATGTAATTTTAGGGCCCCATCTCTACCATTACCAATTTTCTGGGTTAATAAAAGTTAAAAAAAAAAAAAAAAAAAAAAATAATTCTCTACACAATCAAAACTGAGTGCTATATATTACGCTCTAATTACTCATAATGTTTTTATACATCGGTATGACGTCATTCGGAATCATTAAATCCAAGCTGGCAGCTGCAACAGATGCTATGTTTGTTTCGTCTTTACCGGTGATTTCCCCCGTCTTTCTTCAAACTCTTAATCTGCCAGCGTTTTAATACTGTGAGACAACGGTGGACGTTAGTGATATTTGCACCTTTCTTTTCATTCTGGTGAAAATCAGATTGACACTTTGTAACCGAAATGTTTTTCTTTTTTTTTGGTAACGCACGAGTAAAAAAACAAACCGACTTACAATGGTCGAAGACCCGACCACGTTCGTAACAAAAACAGTGTTTAAAGAACAATTACCAATTGATACTTTCCTTCTACGTCATGTATTTGGGATTATAGTTTAAATCTGCTTAATAAGAGGGTTGACACAATAGCACTTGCCAGAACGGTTATAATTGAAAAAATACATTCAAACAATATCTCCATGCTCGAGAGACAAGAATACTTTTTGGCGATATACACAAATAAACTACTGTTTAAACAGTGTTGATATGATACCATATATTTATTCGCAAAACACGATCATACCCTGTACTGACGGTGGAATCTGTCTTAAACTCTAAAACAGTGGGCTACTACAAACATTTGGATGATCACAAATTCGTTGAATAGACAGATATGGGTGTTGGAAGCAAGAATGTTTTAATTAAAAAAGTTTGTTTAAAAATATTGTATTGAGCATGTCAAACGGATCGCACAACATACAGAGCCTATACAAGTGCTCTAAAAAAATAGGCTCTATTACCAGGAAAAGAATTTACAATTGCATCTGGAATCAACAGTGTTAAAATAAGAAAATAGCACTATTTAATAAACTATAGGTTTACGGCAAGTAATTATGTTTTTTGTTACTGTAATAATAAAACCCCCTGTTTTTTAGGCATTAATATTTAATAAAAGAACTTTTTATGTGAATAATATAGCATTGAATGATGAAAACAATAATTATTATTATAATATTTATGATTAATGATGATTTGTTTTTCGGTGACCAAAATATCGTCAAATGTCAACAACACCACATCCAGTGTCGACAATACACCGCCCAATGATGGACGTGTACTAATTTTGATAATTTGTTTACGTATTCCATAGCGTATAAAATGCAAATTACAACAAGGACACAGTTCCTTTGTTTGACAAACATTGTATATAAAAGGACAACACACACACACGGAAACAGTCAGCATTAAAGGTTTAGTCCCGAGTTGTAAGACTTGCTAACCACTAATAAAGCCGTTTTTATTATTTATGCTCGTGCTTATAATATCAATATCTATGTATCAAACATGTATTTCTGGTCATCCAACTCTGTAGTAGCATAATAAATATTATGAACTTTTTCTTACAATAATTTGTTACGTCACAAATTATTGTGGACAAATGTCGAAGGAGCGAGTAAATTAAGCTACTACACGATAATTATACGTATAAAAACGATTGATATTCTAAGCACTAAAATTTAATAAAATCGTAATTTTAATAAAGAGAAAGTTTCCATTGGAACAATGCATCTTACTATAGATTTTTGGTCCTGCAAAGAAAGGTGGCATTCGTCTTAAACCCCATGAAGACCGTATACCTATAAGATTAAAAACAGTCGTTCGTGTATAACCTCTACCTTGGTTTGGATAACCACAGTAAGACCTCAATGCTCACGTTGCCCTTGCAGTAATGCTCAAATCCTCAAAGCCTGCCGTTCAGAGGATTTCGATATCACGAAAAAAAGGAGACGAGTAGAAAAAAAAGTGAGACTTGCTTTGTTTAGCAGTGGCTGGAGTCAAGGGCGCATCATTGACATCAAACAAGAGAACGATAATCAGACGAGGATGACAGACACGTGGACTAATTTACAACAGTTCAAGTGTTTTAATGTCCAACAAAGACTTTGATTTTAATCCCTAGTTTTTGTTCTTAATCCGATGTAGGGCACAATTGTATTCTTAATTGACATTTGAAATCGATACGGTCACGGAATAATGTCATCAGGTATTGAGTTCACGATTACCCGTGCTGCTCTAAAAGCAAAACAAACCGATTTGTCAAACCTGCTTGAGCGGCCACCTGCGTTAAGCAGTCACCTGTCTTAAATGGTCACCTTAATATTCCACCAAATCATACAATGTATTGCATTGTGACCTGTATTAAGCAGCCACCTGTCTTAAGAGGCCACTTTTTGTTACTCCCTTAGGTGGCTGCTTAAGACAGGTTTGACTGTATTAACAAATACTCATCACGCTGAATGAAGCTTTCGTTATTACACAAATCAAATGATGTTTCTTTTGCATCCAGGAATTTAAATTACACAAACATTGTTTCGAAGTATTTCATTAGCATACAATTTACATAGTATTTTCAAAGCGTGGTTAATAATGTATTGATAATAGATAGGAAATGCTTTGTTTTACATCCATTTACAAGTTGTATTTTTATGAGTAGGTAACTGATTAGAAAACGCTGTATATTAGCAAAGTGATTCATCACATACATTTACATATTGTACTTTTAGGAGTAATATACCTGATTGGAAAACGCTGTGTTTCAGTAAAGTGTTTACAACATACATTAGAAGATTGTATTTTATGAAGCATAGTTAATCTATGAAATACTCCTATGTTTGTACAAAGTGTGTCATCACATACCTTTACTGAGTGTATTTTATGAATATAACACATTTGAGACAATATCCATAATCCATCAGTTTTGATAGGTGCCAATATTCTTTTGAAGCTTTAAAATGTTGCATGTTTGAAACTTTATTATTAAGAGCATGTGTTGAAATTACGATGCGTTGGACAGCCAATGAACAATTAATAAATTTTCTTCATTGACATTGTTCAACAGACATAGTGTATCTGTTTAAAGTTGTTACATTGCTTTAATTGTGAACAGATCTATCAAGTAAACAGTTCTGAATTTGATAACTGGTGAATGTAAAGATTTCATTTAAATTATTTTTAAATGTAATGTCGGCAATATTTAAAATATTGAAAAAGATTATTCTGTGTACATTTACTTCTTTGTTCGAGTGATCGTCAAACGCTTCTACCCTGATATACAGTATCTATAGGTCGTATCTACCGCTGGATCACAGATTAAATTTCATTCTACTATTAGTGTCGATGTTTGTAACAGAAAGTTGCTTCAAGGATTATTGTGTAAGTAAACCTGTATTGTAGGTATAATTTATCTTAATTGGTGTATATAAGATTGTGTTGTACATTTTACATGTTGCCTTTTTGTATTTTCATTGTCATTTGGAATAAAATGATTTTATCGTATTGACTACAATAATTATAAAACGTTTTAAAAGCGGTTTGTTTAAGTGGTTGCCGTGCATACGTTCATTTCCAGTGCATACGTTCATTTCCAGTGTCGCAACTTGTTATAAATTAATGTAAAGAAAAGCACCGTCGCCAGTTGATGCCCAAGATACGAATTCCTCCTTAAAGAATTGACTGAAAACACCCCCAAATTGTGCTGGTTATGGTTGCGATATGCGTACATACTATTAAAAAGTGAAAGTAAACCGTAATACAATGTCGATGAACATGAAGCCGATATATATTTTTAGCAGTTTAGTAAATACACTGTTATTAAAACCTCACTATATTATAATGTATTACATAATATCCACTATTTTTATTGAGTATCCTTTGACACAGGTTCAAAACAATACGAATAAAGTTCAACTTAATTATTAATGTCAAAAAGTGAGCCAAATTTTTTACAAGAAATTTGGATCTTTGTGTTATGAGCTGGAAATTCTATCTACAATATGATCAAAAGTGGCAACACAGTTGACGAGTGTCCGGACATTCCATCTACAACATGATTAAAAGTGGCAACACAGTTGACGAGTGTCCGGACATTCCATCTACAACATGATAAAAAGTAGCAACTTGGAACACATTAAAATGTTGACGAGTGCTTGGCATTAGTTAGCACGAATCTATCTAAGAATAGTCTGATGCCATGACCACAAAGAGTAGCAAATTGGACGAAGAACTGGATTACAGTGGACGTTAATCATACAGTGGTCAGTTCTTATCGGATGAGACTTCATGCAACATGCATGCAATTCACGATTTTGTCACTTCGTATAAGCAGACTTAAATACAAACATGCCTGGCAGTGGCTTCATTCGGTTGACACACTCTGCCTTGGGCTCTAACTAAACCATTTCTGTCCAAAACACCGCCAAATTATGTCGTGGTGGATAATAAATATTGACATGACTTCCTTTACAAACGAAAGCCGAATGGATGGTAATATTGCTTCCCGTGGCCGTCCAGCGCGAAACTGGACCTCTTCTTGATGATGACGGCAAGGGTTCTTTGTCTGCGTAGATAGCTATACCACTTGACCCATATTGGTGACAAGCACATCTTTACAATGTCTATGCTCTGGCTTTGTTCGCCGATGATACCTCATTTTGCAGTTCAAAGTGGACTTTGCTTGAGCAATCATACGTGTATAAAGGCATCACTCTGTTGATTGGAAATTAGTCGTCTGTAATAACACTGCAGTGGTGGTCGGTGATAGCAATACGCCTACTTGACCGGACATGCTTTTAGTCAAAATGTGTCCAAAGCGTGGACTCTTCAACAACAATAACAGCTCAGCATGGTCAATGGCTTGAAACCTTGAAATATAAGTACTTTGTGGTACTAAACATGCACTGTCTATCATGACATCATATAAAATAGTTAAAATGATACAAACACTTTTTTTATGATCTAGGTTTTCGTGATCGTGAGCAAAGGTTGAAAGCTAGAATATCTAAGCGGTCGACAAGAAATTGATCCTTCCGATCGATCATATTAAACTACTACAAACGCATTGGATAAATATCGTAATCAATCAAATTAATTTTAGTAATAAAGCATGTTCCATGAGCCAGAAATGTGTTACAAATAGCAATATCTGCGCAAGGACGGTGACAATCGTCTTAAAACTGGGGAGTGTGCCTATAAACAGCATGAACATCACGTGTAAAGGATGTTGCAGCTCGTTAGTAACGAATCTGTTAAGACGTCTTATAACATGTGTATCACTTTATCATCATGTTTCAAAGATGTCGCATCTGTTTGGTCGCGTGCATCATATGGTCGCGTGAATAACTGTGATGAAGTTTCCCATGCAGACAATAAAGTATACTCCAATAATGACGACGTGAGAAATATAATATCTGGTTCACGTGTTCTGGACATTTCTTGTATACATGCGTGCACGACCCTACAGGTGGCTATTACGAGAAGACACCGGTCCCAGGGTCCGGTCGGACGTAAAGTACACAAGGCACTTGGAGGTAACGTATGTTATATACCCCAGAACGTGACAAATCTCTACTGTTCGTCACAACAGATCAATGAATATATGACAGTATTAAATATCGAATACGAGTTACAAGTGATAAACTGATACATGTGTGTCGCGGAAGTATCAGCAGCGAGAACACTGGTGACAATGCTAGAATAACGAAACAAACACACAAAACACCACAGTGTTGGGAAGTATGGATTTTGAATATTTTCCACCGTGTAAAGTACACAGTTAACTTCATAACAATACAATTTGCGTTAATTATTTATTTTACGTCCATGTTGCTACATTCGAATAGGTCATATCACCAATTCGAATATGTCATATCACCAATTCGAAAGGATATTTTGATCACCTATTTGTTCTCAATCTATAGATGATATCACAAATTCGAATTGATGACATCACTTATTCAATTGATACTATCTATTCCAGTGATGTCACCAAATGCGACCAAGAAGTAAAACTGAACGTGATGCGATTGCACCTTTAACATGAGCTATGAGCTGGATCTGGTTCAGTTGTTAGAGCGCCTGCCTAAGGTGCACCTGGTCAAACAACCGAACCTCCTCAAGTGTAGACCTGTCCGAACTGTTGTTTGTTTCGTTCCAACCAGCGGTTTACGACTGGCATACCAA
>JAULBR010055161.1:0-14584 GCA_032355825.1 Melanodrymia aurantiaca
AATGTGATAGGATTTGCATTCCCGGCAGACTTGAGTTACTTTTACACCGGTTTAAACCTAACGGTCGGTTAAATCCTCCTGTTTAGCCTTGTTTAATCAGAGTTTAAAACGGCGATCAGGTTTATGACGAGAAATCGGCGCTATAAGAGTCCGAGCACTGTGACGCTGTGAATATTCAAAGGAAATGAATTTGCACAGGAACAAATAAAAATACAAATTAATAATAATAGTAACAAAAATGAAAATAACAATAAAAAATGTGAAATTAATACGAACGTATTTACATAAATGTATACAATAATTATATGTAGATAAAATAAAATTTAAATAAATTTTAAAATCCATTTGTTTTTATAAAACAATAAAATATGTTTCAAATCAAAACCCTTGGTGTGTATGCAAGTTCTGAAAATATATCGTATATCTTAAAGTGTTTAAAGTGTTAACTTACCCTGCCTCTGTTATTTCGGCGAACTCTGGTTCGTATGCTTTTAATTGTCGCCATACGGGTAGTGATCGTCGCCAGTCGCCTGTTGACATCTCCTTTCAGCGATGCCAAAACCATTCCTGTAGTAGGCAGGCTAGAACTTCCTTCTGGTCCAGCTGACCACGTCCTTTCATTGTTGATACTGTCGGAGGACGTGGACACACTTGGTGTGAATGTAGGTTCTGAAAATATATCATATATCTTGAGAAATAAAACAATTGTTACAATTAACAATAAAGTGTTAACTTACCCTCTGGGATCTCGGGGAGCTGTGGTTCATATAATATGCTTTTAATTCTCTCCGTACTGGGTATAGTGGCCCTCTCATAAAGTCACCTTTCAAGGTAGCCAAAACAGTAGAGTTTTCTCGCGGTCCAGCTGCTCACGTCCTCTCATTGTTGATACTGTCGGAAGACGTGGACACTGAAGAGAACTGGTCGGTGCCGCCGCAGGTGCCACGTTTCGACAAAACTTCAAAAGTGTTGTAAAAAGCGGCAAAAACATGTCGGCACCCGGCGGCACCTCCCACGCGCTGTAGGTGGCGACTGCTCCTCTTTGCTAGGTTTACATCCCATTTTTATAAATTTTGTATATATTATATACACTGTAGATCTATTTTTTAGCAATTTTACATGTGACTTCCTTTGTTATGGAAAGTATGCGATTGTGACGTATTTGATCACGTGATCTATGGCGTGCTAAACTAACTCGGCATCCCATCTAAAACGCTTCAATTTACTTCAAATTTCGAACGAGCACTTACCTTTTTTCATTTTTGGCCTTTTTATTATTTACCCTCCACTAAATTGCTTATCAAAATTTAGTTCCATATCCCATCCCCTACCTGTCCTGGACAGGCAACCCAGCCTCCTGGATAGCGTACCCATGACAGCGTGCTTGAACCTTAATTGAATATAGGCACGTAAATTTTCTATTAAGTAAGTAAGTAAGTTTCTTGGGGTTTTTTCATACCAAGATTGTTCATCATAAACCAATATTATTTAGCTCAATGATGAAACTTGTGAGATATGCACCTGGGCTATGCAATCAAGAGGAATGTATACTGTAGTTCATTTCATTATCATTTGTAAATTCATAATTATAATTTCTAGTTTCTAGTTTATTACCTTTACTACTGCTGGGCAACCAGACTGTATATAAAAAAAAAATTTAAACATGTATAAACACGGAAATAAAGCTTTTTTGTATTGTATTGTATTGTATTGTATTGTATTGTATTGTATTGTATTGTATTGTATTGTATTGTATTGTATTGTATTGTATAATAAAACAATCACACACATAACCCCTGCAATCAGGACCCAGGTTATCCGACTACCAACGTTAGTTAGTTGATGGTGTGTAATAAAACAACCACACACATAACCCCTGCAATCAGGACACAGGTTATCCGACTGCCAACGAACGTGTTTACGCTTCTCATTGGTTCGCTGGATACATTAATTGTATACACCTGGATGATTAGTTTTATACACTGAAGAACATTGCCTATACAAACAAAAACCAAAGGATTGGCTTTTTTTTCATCAAGCTTTACTTTTAGAAATAATACTTTGAAATTGTTTAACAGCGCGCTAAGTCTGCTTATAAATCGAATCTGTCAACTTAACAAGTTTGAACAGTGTTGGCATCCCCGTGGTCCTCTGGTTGCTTGTATGATTAGTTTGCAGTTAAACCAGCTGTGTTATCTCCCGCTAAGCCCTATAAGATCGCAGTCACAGACATTATGATTAAAGCTGATTCGATACATTGAACAGGAATAGCAAATTCCTCAATATTTGTTTTAATCATTAAGTATTTTAGCCGTAAACGAGGAAAGAATGATTTTATAAGCACGCTTTATAACGTTTATTCATTGTGACTTTGTTTTTCACAAATCCCTATATTGAAAGGCTGTAGAAATCTAAAGACGAAGAAATCGTTTTATAGTATAGTATATAATAAAATCTGTTGAAATGATTGTATGTAGAGTAAAACTTCGTTATCTCGAAATTGAATGAACTATGCAGTGCTAGTTATGACATGACTGAATATTATGATTATATGCTACTACGTATAACTAACAAACTAATTTTGATTGATCACATAATTATATTAATTGCCCTTTTCTAAATATTTCAGCAATTATTTCTATAATTTTCATTACACTCAGTCCAATAAGATGCACCTCAGTTCATGTAATTGCTAAATAGTTTTATTGACAGTAAAACATGGAGCTGAATACAACATGGGCAAAGGTATAGCAAGATGGTTGTTATTCCTAACAAAGTTTGTTTGTTTAACAGCTCCACTGGAACACATTGATTATAAATGAGCTGTTATTGGATGTCAAACGACAGTATATCGACACGTGTTCACGTGGAAACTCGCTGCCGACACATAGGCTTCGCTTCTTCGAATAACAGCAAGGGATCTTTTATGTGCACTTCCCAAGACAGGATAGCACACACCACGGCCTTTGATAGACCAGTCATGGATCCCTGGTTTGAACCGGAAATAAATCAACGGGTCCGCCGAGGATCGATCCTTCGACCCATCCAACCTCAGGCAGACTCTCTTGCGCTGAACTACGCTCCACTCCTCATATACAGTAAATATTTCCCTTTGCAACCAGTGATTCAATAATGGCACATCAAAGGCTGCGGTATGTGCTATCCTGCCTGTAAAGAGGGCACATACATTTTCTTTGTTGTTATTCGGTAAGAGTAGCCTACATGTACGTGGCTGCAGCGGGTTTCCTCCGTGACGAAGTGCAGATATGACCGTGCGTTTGTCGTGACTAATAATCAATGTGTCCCAACGGTGTCGTTAAACAAACTTTATCTTTTATAACTTGACCCCGACATCTGAAGATATATAGCAACTTCCATTTTGAGGACATAAATAGCTTTCACAAACACTGACAGCCATAATAATATTAATCAATAATCTGAAATTTCTAATTATTTCCAGAACGAATGAGACTAATCAGTGAAAATCCGTATGTGAGACCTTTAATCTCTAATCAGATCAAAGTTAATAAATTCCAATGAATGAATGAAATAAAATTTAACGACACCCCAGCACGGAAATAGACATCAGCTATTTGGTGTCAAAATACAGTATATACAATGATAATTAAAATACAGAAATTCCAATGAGAGTAATAAATTACATTTCTTTAAATGGACATTTACTACAAAGAAAATAAAGGATGTTAAAATACAATATTATTTTTATCTTTCTCAAATGAAAGTTTACGTCAAGCCTATTTGCGTCCTCCGCGTATACATGAATATTATTGCGATGATGGACTTGTTCTCCATACACAGTGATTCAAGGAGGCGTGCACAGGGATGAAACACAGGGATGAAACACAGGGATGAAACACAGGGATGAAACACAGTGATGAAACACAGTGATGAAACACAGGGACGAAACACAGGGATGAAACACAGGGACGAAACACAGTGATGAAACACAGTGATGAAACACAGTGATGAAACACAGGGATGAAACACAGGGATGAAACACAGGGATGACACTAAACACACAATCTACTTAAGTCATTATGTATTACTTGCAGATGTGCTCACATAACCTTTTCTCACAGAAATTTAAAAAAGTTCAAGCAAAATCAATCCAGTTATATAAATATTTGTAAACCATGTTTACACATTTCTATTCATTTAGGCTATTTGTATGACTTGTGAAATTAAAGAGAAGACATTCTTAGTGTGTGACCTAGCGTCAAATGAAATATTATTGTTTTCATTTATTCTGTATTGAAAGTGCGTTCTTTTTTTCGGTGCTAACAATGATAAATACCAACAGACCAAATATTACGGAAGTTGGCTGCATATTGCAGATGACTTATTAAAGGTTAATAAGATTTTGGACAATGACAGTTTCCTATAAGACATCATTTTTGTTTGTAAAAGAGGACTGCGTGTGCAAATGTCACACATCTGACATTCTCCGCTAACTTTTGTCTTTGAAAATGGTAGAAGAAATCCTCAAATTGCAAAAGAAAACCTCATCTTAGCATTTACTTGCCAATAAAGCCTGTTCAATATACTTGAAGCCGAGCGTGAAATTGGATGTCTTCTTCGCAGTAGCAGCTACAATATTGAAAGATCAGCGAAGGAAAGGCCCATTATGGGACTAATATCAATAAAACGCCACTTAAAACGCCAATCTCTGCGTGAATTACCTCCCCTGAGGACTTCATTAAATACGATGGTGTGTTTTACGATAACCGAATATGAATTTGACCCATAAACGTTTGGGTAATGTCAAAGGAGGGTGTTCCAATTTAAACGGAATGATGTCGATCCCGAATTAAAGAGTAGTAAAGTAAAAACAAGCAGGTAATTCACTCAGTACGAAAACGACACTTGCGACCATGAGGCAAAAAACGCACTGTTTATTTGACATCCAACTGCCTAATGATTGAATTAATCAATGAGTTGTGTCGAACATGGTGTCGATAAGCAATGGTTATGTTTATATATCTTAATATTTTGAGCACCATATAATTCATGGACTAGCTTTCGCCCAACAGGCCGGTCAGTTTCGTATCACTTAATTTGAGTTGACAAATTGGCGGCATGTCTGTGCTCAGTCAATCACACAGGCAGTATTGAAGCGTTGCAACAGAAAAAGAAGTTCTCAACATTCTAGCGTGCTCCATGTCGATTTTACAAATGAACTATGGTCCATAACTCTTACGGAATTTGCGCAATGCTATCAATTATATAGCACTTCTTTGATGGCGAATTAATGCAGAGTGATTGGTGTATGTTAATAAAGGCGTTGTCGATAATTTATATCTTGTATCATCGCGCAATGTGATGATAAATTCGTCAACAAATTG
Organism: Melanodrymia aurantiaca; assembly: GCA_032355825.1. Taxonomy (NCBI): domain Eukaryota; kingdom Metazoa; phylum Mollusca; class Gastropoda; order Neomphalida; family Peltospiridae; genus Melanodrymia; species Melanodrymia aurantiaca. The sequence goes on from JAULBR010055161.1 coordinate 5,364, forward strand.
TTTCATCTTGATGATCAATACGGTGTTATAGTATACAAAGCATATGGGAATACACGTAATTGTGCTCGTGATGCTGATAAGATAGTGGTTACTTTTAGTACAGTATGAGGATAGGTAATAAATAATGTAAATACGGTTTACTTGATCTTCATTACAATCAGCACGACAGACGTGCTGGTATGGTCATTATTAATGTAGCTATATTTGTGATTTCATTTGATCTCAGCAGCACTTTGGTAATCAAACAGATTTATAAAGGCTATAAAAAGACAAAAGATGATCAGAAAAACAAGTCCAATACCGCATAGAAAAGGATTATAAGTATGCAAATAAGAATTCTTACTCGTCCATTATAACGAGAAATTAGATCGTTATCAATAATAATTATTATTGGCGGGAGTGGAGAATTACAAAATATGTATTGTTACGCTTTGAAAAACACGAACTAATTTATTGAAGTTTCTTTTCAAACGGAATTATTTTCAATTATGTGTAGGAAGTATACATGACAAGATGCTGTATACATTACGCTATTGACCATCCTCCAGTATGACATACCTAAAACACAGGACAGCCCAGAGTAAAACGTGGCTCAACTAACCCGTCCCTCCCCTAAGTATTTTATGTTACGTACATCGAAGATCTCGGTGCTATTAGATTCCAAGAATAAACACACTACACATTTTTTTCATGTTCTCTGTATGTTTTGAACAGACTGAGAGAAAAAAACCCCGAATACGCTATAATAGACAGGTGTTAACATTCTCCGTACATATTTCACCGAGCTGACATTAAAACGTGTTTTCCTCCATATTGGAACGAAAAATAAGCGAATTAGTGGAAATGAAATTGTCACTTCCATTACAGTAGCTAACATGATATGAAACGTTATTATGGTAAACAGGCCTGAAGTTGTGCAATCTCCTTAGTCGTGCGCTAGTAGGACGAACATGCTCGACTTGCATGATTAAGCGCTTGTTACAAGTTTTGAAAAATGATCGATGGAGTTAGCAATATGTTGTATAATGTATAGTTGTTTATTTTGACGCGATCAAGCACACTGAAAAGAACGTTTCCATGATAACAAGCATGCGCTGAATTGTGTTGTTTTATCGACTGCAACAACCGAGGCAGTCCTTGTTATTACAATGCAAAACATTTCAATGGTTAACGATTAATGATTAACAATGATCAACATTATATAATATATCTACACAAACAGACATGTTGCACTTTTGTGAAACGAAAAAGCCATAATCGAAACTGTTCAAGACATTATTTGTTGAGCCACATTAAGGGCCGATTTCTCGTCACCGGTTTAAACCTGATCGCCGTTTTAGACTCTGATTAAACAAGGTTAAACAACAGGTTTTAACCGACCGTCAGGGTTAAACCGGTGTAAAAGTAATTCAAATCCACCGGGAATGCAAATCGGAATCACATTACGTACAATTCGATAAATAAAAAAATGTTTAATCCGGCGAACAAGTTAAACCGGTGACGAGAAATCGGCCCTTAATCTACTCCAGTATCTGCATGGTGTCTACACATGCCAATGTCTAAGATACTTTAGAGCGATGTGTAGCTATCGCACGAGCGTTCGCCTGTGGTTCGATAGGTCGACGGATCAATCCTCCGCAGATGACCCGTTGGATTACCACTGGGCATGGTGGCTTTATTCCACTGTAAACTCGTCTATGCGGTGTACATATCTATTTCAGCCTACTTAGACAGAATGATAATGAATGATAAAAACAATACCCCTCTCGTGTCTTGTGATATCATAATTCATCAGCACCCGTTGATTAAAGTATAGAGATCTTCACCAGGGATCGGATTTTATACTTTTATCAACTCGTACTGACACGGCACTTCGGGAGTATCCTATATAATTATACATTCACAATAACAATAATAGTTATTGCAATGTTATTATTTAAAAAACGGAAACGACTCGTTTTCTGGTTCAGATAATACAAGATTTAGCTATCCAAGCATCAGTTCACTTGAATATGGCTGGTGCATCATCAGTTCACTTGAATATGGCTGATGTATCATCAGTTCACTTGAATATGGCCGATGCATTATCAGTTCACTTGAATACGGCCGATGCATTATCAGTTCACTTGAATATGGCTGATGCATTATCAGTTCACTTGAATATGGCTGATGCAACATCAGTTCACTTGAATATGGCTGATGCAACATCAGTTCACTTGAATATGGCTGATGCAACATCAGTTCACTTGGATATGGCTGATGATCATCAGTTCACTTGAATATGGCTGATGTGTTATCAGTTCACTTGACTATGGCTGTTGATCATCAGTTCACTTGAATATGGCTGATGCAACATCAGTTCACTTGGATATGGCTGATGCAACATCAGTTCACTTGAATATGGCTGATGCAACATCAGTTCACTTGAATATGGCTGATCATCTGCGCACTTGAATATGGCTGATGTATCATCAGTTCTGTTGAATATGGCTGATGCATACACATTGGGTGGTATTGTGTATGCAAGCACGGTTATTCCAGAGATGTTCGGCTGGATGTACCAGTTGAACGCGAGTGCGCCCTTGTGTATTGGATCAATGAACATTTACTTGTTGTGCTCGGACCCTTGTCACGTTCATGTGAGTATCATACGTGCGCAACACGGACAGAAATATGTCGGAAAAGCCAAGCGTGTGTATTATTTAGGCATGGATATATTACTTTACTCCAAACCTAATTTATATTCACGTCAAATGTTCCAATGTATTCATTCATCAGTAATCAACAGAAAGGTCATCAGTTTTTGCAAGTGCAGGCAAGGCCTTGTAATTGTTTTTGAGATGTTTGTGTATTCTAAGCGTATATTGACAGTACGGTATCCAGTGTGTATCCTCCTTCACGCCTCCATCCTTCGAACAAATATTCCCCTACCCCTTTCGACAAAGTTTAACGTATACATGTACATGCATGCAAAACCAATATGTTTGCTATATGAATTTGAAAATGAGTACTCTGTGCGAGTCAGACAGTGCACGGTGTTCTGTGTAACATGCAACCGATATAGATAGATAAAGTGAGTTTGTTTAACGACACCTCTGGAACACATTGATTATTAATAAGCGATTATTGGATGTCAAGCGTATGGTTATATCGACACTTTAGTCATACAGGAAACCCGCTGCCGCCCAATAGGCTAGTCTTCTTCCAATAGCAGCAATGGATTTTTTTATGTCCACTTTCCCACATACAGGATAGCTAGCACACAACACGGCCTTTTGGTACACCAGTCGTGAATCACTGGTTGGAACAGAAAATAACCCAACGAATACCCTGAGGAGGATCGATCCTTCGATCCATCGAGCAGACGAGGAGCTCTCTACCGCTGAGCTACTCCCCGCTCCCAACGTGTAACCGATGCAGACTTTGATGAGAATACCAAGAGATTGTAGGACGCAAATCCAATCAAATTTGGCATTACCAAAAATGGTCAGCGATAATTGAGTTTGACTAAATAACTTGTCGATTTACGCGTCTGACGTAACGAACGGGCCACAGTATTCCCAGCTTCCACTCACACGCTTGATTAGATAAAGATTCTTTCTTCGCCTCACAATCCAAGTGTCAAATGTTGGTTCATATTAATGAATCTGTATGCAATCTTATCAGCACAGGCTGTAGTAAAGGTTAGACAGTTATTATGTAATACGTGCTTATTATACATTTATTTGACAATCGAAAGGTGGTTCGTGTATACGAGATTGGGAAGTTGAAGACATCTTTGTCTCGAAGCCTTTGCATGGCATATTGTTGCATGAAGTATACCATACAATAGATTTACCTCTTTCACATGTTTTAATGGTTTCGAAGAACACACCAGACAGCAAACTAGCTTTGCTTACGACGGGTGCCATCGGTGGGGCAGGATATACTTTACTTTAGCGAACACCTGGTCTTAAATTGTTTGATTGTGATATGATACGCCAATACACGCCATCTACCCATTTGTCGTAATATTCCTTCAACTTTACCTATTGCTGAGATACGTGTTTGGTTAAATTAATGGCTTTGTCTTTCATTTTACAATATGGCTGTGCGCTATATAGTGACACGGCTATTCAAACGAACGTTGGCACATTTTGATGATCAGTTATGTGTAGTATTGAATGAGTGTATTTGGAAATATAACCCAACCCACGATGTATGACCCCAGAATGAGTGGTGAGGAATGCAGAAATGAAGTAACATTGAAACAAACTTAGTATAATGTGCTAATCAAGAATACTTTTTGTATTGACGTTGTCATCAGGTGATTTCATGATCACAACACCCCACTGGTCATTTTGAGCCACAATGACAAACGTTACCCCGCCGGTACCGCTACCCCAATATACAGGTGACCCTGTTTGCAGGACTAGTAATGGTATAAAGTAATAATATGTCTCTCTATACAACACACACTGTTAACGAGTGAAAGGCTTGGACCAGAATGTCCTCGCCTCGTCTGTTAGTAGAATGTATGTGGATATACTGACCTGACGAGTCGTCCTCTTGGTCTTCCAGCAAATAGCCAAACCTGTCAAGACCAGACAGGACAAGGTGCAATTAGTGACTAGAGAGACAGACCCTAACATGTGTTACTAGAGACACAGACCCTAACATGTGTTATCGACGCCGTGTCAATTGTAGCTGCTAATGGCTGTCCATTTTTTAAGTGTTTCAAATGGGAAAACATTACAAAATTCATTAATGGATCGACACTTAATCTATTTCTCTTTCTGAGACATAATTTTGTGTCATTACAATTCTGCTTGAATTAATGTGTGCAAGTCTTGGCCAGCTGTGATTATATCCTCACATTGGAATATAGTTAATTATTGACATTTGATATACACCATACAAACAAATAATATTAAAGCAATATTAAAATATCAAATAATGTTAATCACTGTCATAAGTGTTATTTTCTCATTGACCTATATTTTATTACGATTATTTGTACGTAAAAACTGCCTATTTTAATGTTATAACACACAGTTTAATATGCGTGAATTTAATAACTTCCGTAAACACATATTAACATGTTTTGTTAGTACAATTTTGTCATCAGCGATAGTGTAATTTAGGACCATAGTTTACAAAAGCCCGATATGTTACATAATTATGTTTGCTACTTCCTGCCTTAACGTTAATTTAGTCTATTCTAAAGTAAATCGACAAACCCTATTCAAACATTGTTAAAGGTAAACAAAAATTCATTGAACATTTCTTATTATATTAGCAATTGCAATGAAATTATATTACACAGTGTAATACGAGTAGTATGCAACAAACGCTCCACATATGCATGATCATCAATAAGTACTGATGCACTACTAAGTAGCAGCAGATATTAACAAAAATACATTCTATAAATGAGTAATTACACGACTCACCAATAAGCGTATATATTGTTTCTCAAATGCCATCACATGGTCTCTTCACACGTGTATTGATAAAACACACAATAGATCCTGATAGATGGGAGGCTATCAACATATCTGAAACGTTTCCGAGCTTTTATCACTCAGGTACACAACAAGAAGATCGACACACGCACACGTGAAAAGATGTCGGGCTGTAGGTACTAACAAGCACCATTTACACCGCCAGAAGTGTATATCCATACAGTTTGTCTCTGCTCTTATTTCCTTCAAAGCTGGAAAAGCATTCAAGAGTTTATTTTCAAGGATTCGCTTCTGCCGCAGATACTTTATCGTTCCATCGGGGAAGCGCATATGACATCTGCATAGCAGGAACGCTAATGCTGGGTAGGTCTAATAAAACACGAGATAGAAGCACAGAAAGCACGTGTTGTAGCTTGGATTACGTCTCGAATAGAAAAAAGAGCGAAATTAGTTATATTTGCTCTTGGCAGGTACAGGGGACTGAGAACAAATTGGTGATTAGGTAATTAGCTAACAAAAACAAAGATGTGTTTGTCGAATTCTGAGAAAACTCAAATTACAACAGGCGCCAATAGGGATTTTTTATTCCTAAACTGAAATATGGCATGAACCGATGTTAACCACACATAATTTTAGATAAAAATTTGAGAATGAAAATTAGATACACAGAATTGCTAAAAAGAAGAAGTGGAAGTTGTATCTCAATTTTGTGCTGCTGGTGCAGAGATACGCATTTGGCAATGTCAATGTTTTGTAGTTTAGATTTCTCATTTGGGTACCATTTGTAATCGAATCCATCACATATTAATAATTATGCTCACACTTACATGTATGCCCAATTGACATACGACAGAACATATAAACGACAAAACATTGAATTGGCCCAATCCGTATCTCTGTAGAAGGCAGAGTTGAAGGGAATTTACGGCAAAATCCAGGTGTAATCACAATCAAAGAAATGATGATGTCAGGTGTTCGCGAAAGTTGAGCATATCATGCTCCACCGGTGGCACCCATCGTAATCACAGCCATGTTGTTTGTCCTCTGTCTTCGTCGAAATGATAAAATATCATAAAATCGGTTAAAGTAAGGTATTTCAATTTCAAGAATTGATTACATTTGACAGTAAACTTTAAACCGTTCAAATTATGTGGAACGTAAACAGTTTGTTTAACGACACGTGTGGAACACATTGATTGTTAATATGTGGTTATTGGATGTCAAACGCACGGTTATATCGACACTTGGTCAGAGAAGAAACCCGCTGCCGCCACATAGTCTACTCTTCTTCGAATAACACCAAGGGATATTTTATGAGCAATTTCCCACATATATGATAGCACGCACCAAGGCCTTTAATCGATCAGTCGTGGATCACTTGTTGGAACGAGAAATAATCCAACGGGTCCCCTGAGGAGGATCGACCCTTCGATCTTTTTAATTTCACGCAAACGACACACTATATCCCAGGTATGTGCCGTCATAACCTTAAACTCGTTATTAATATTATACCTCTTCTTCATACGATGTTTATTTACTAGGTTAGTTTAATCACTATAGACAATTAAGAACATTGAATAACGCAATCTAAACGACAAAGCATTGACTTGTGCATATGCGTATCCCTGTACACTGCAGAGTCGTAGGAACATTACCAAAACGTGGAGATGGCATGCACTTACGAATCGGCCAAATCAATGATGGCATCATGTGTTTGCGAAAAGTAAAGATATTCTGCCTTACCAGTGGCATCCGTCGTAAGCACAGCCATTTTCTTTGGCTTCTGGTTTCATGGAAACGTGTAAAACATGTCCAAGTAATGTATTGCATGAGACACCATCTGTCGCAATGATGCGCAATTTCGTGAAATGGAATCCGAAAGTATACCAAAAATACGTTTTCACCAGCCCATGGTCGGTACAACCCTGCAGAAACAACCTCTAAGCAAGAAGGACATGGCGTTGACATGTCTTAGAGTTTCTCAGTAGTTGTGATAATTACGTAGACACCATACACTGGGGGCGGGGGGGGGGGGGATGGAATTTATACATAAATGGGAAAATTGACTATTGGAAATTTAAAGTCATAATTTTTATCGTACCGTTTTTATAGAAGCCTGCGTCGTTTTGTATCTCTATTCAAAGTTATGGTACGACGCAATATCAAATCTATTATCTTGGGCAAAATGTATTAATTTCCGCAATTTTCAATGTGAGTTAAGAAAACATTGTAATCGTGACACTTTGAAAGCAACTCGAAGCATATTTCTGGTAACAAATATGCAACAGTCAAATCAATTAACGATAAAAACTATAATTATGTTTTTACATCACAGCAACCGATAGCGATTTTGATATGCAACATCCGCGAAACAAAATCCATTTAGCTGCATAATACAATTGTGACGGCTGACAGTGAATAATTATAAAGACATTATGGATTTTTTGAAATAGTATCGGCATTAATTTTTATGTAAAGAACTTTCCACCAACGCAAAGTCCAACATACACATTATTATAACATGGATATCAAACAACTTCAAAACAATAGTATCGATATAAAGTCATCATTGAAGTATTCGGTTTGGTCTGAAATCATGTGTTTCTACTATACTATGCATATTAATATTAATTTCAAACTGATCGATCAATAATATTTGTTATTAATTGTCGAAAATACAATTTTCGTCAAGTACGTTGTATTGGTTGGTTGGTTCCATCTGTTTGTATATCATTGTGTTTACACGTGGGATCAACTCCCTCTAGATGGCTGAGCATCTATTTTAATGGGCATAAAATTAATAGTATCAGCTCTATTTGATCCTAAAACATTTATGATAATATTATAAATAATCAAATTTCACGTTCACAAGGGAAAAGAAGCTTTCTATCATGTTCTACCGTAACTTCTCTAGATTTCGGCACACATGGTTAGCATATATTTTAACGGAAAAAGGTAATACGGTCACGGTTATCAGGTCAAAGTCATGGAACAAAGCCAACATTTTGTTCAAAATAGAATATTGTTTTTTTTTTAAAGTTCACTATGAATTTAGGCGAATAAGTTTGAATTTCATGTTTTTACTTGATGTCAACGTCACTTAAAAGGGTTTGAAAATGGTATTTTTTACCTATTATTGCCCATCTGACAAGCATTAGACATACTAATCAAGGATTTGTTAAGTTCATCCCAGCAATTTGCGCCAACATTTAATTCGATCAAGGCTATGCCCGACGTCTAGTGTTTCAAATTCAACAACATGTACTACTAAACATTTAACTAAGAATGTTCCTGTTCTTAATGCAAGTTACTATATATTTGGCCTTTAAAATTGATGAAACTGTCGTTTATAAAAGTGTATGCTTGCCATGTAGCCTTGTCAAATTAATGTTCAATACATCATCTTCAAGTATAGTCAAAAGTTCTTTCCTTTCATAAAAATGTCAGTTTTCCATAAGCTCTGTTCCAGACGATCCATCAAAACTCCAAAGTCGGTCTCTATCAGGATAGAATACAACTCTTAGTAACCCGATTTATACAAAATAAACACAGTGAAATACTATATCGGGGGTGATTCGAATTCTTATAGAATCAGTTGGCAAGAACAAGAAACAGTGAAATTCGACATGTTGCAATAGTATCTGCACAGATTACAACTATCTGGGATTCAGAAGACGGCAACAAGAAAAGAGAGAGAGAGACACACACACAGAGAGAGAGAGAGAGAGAGAGAGAGAGAGAGAGAGAGAGAGAGAGAGAGAGAGAGAGAGAGAGAGA
>JAULBR010055250.1:0-14577 GCA_032355825.1 Melanodrymia aurantiaca
AAATCGTCGGCTGTATTCTTGGTGTGCGCTGGATTTTGGTCTGACGAAATCGTCGGCGCTATGCTCACCAATCAGGATGACTTAATTGAATACGTCATTTACTGCAAAATTTTATTAAGCTCCGACGATCTCATCGGCTTGGTGTGCGCTGAAAAACCGTTCCGCCAACTAACGCCGAATTTCTCGAGTTGGCGTTATCACCTACTATTTCGTCTCGTCGGGCCGGTGTGCACTTAGCATTAGGCTCTTTAATGTAATGCCATCTAGCTTCCGTTTGTGAGATCAATCGAACATGTAGAAGTACCAAAAAGCGACCAATTAAAACATGATAAATTGTAGCTTCAAAATTATTTTATACATATTTCAGTAAATTGATATTAAATAGGTGATAAATCTTCCCTTAAACTTGTTAATATTGGTTGGTGGTTTAAGCCATCAACCGATATAAAGACTGTTTTCGGAAGATCTATCAGACTATGTTTGCAGTTTCCTTATTTAAAGACAATCCAGGCTGCAAAATGACTGAGATCACATCGCATAAAGCGATGCAAAATCTTGCGATCGCGATGCAATATTTTTACTCAGTAGTTGCTTTACGATTCTCCATCCATTAGGACAAAATGCTAATCACTATTTTAAAAACAAATTGCACCCTGCACTCACTATTTAGGTGCGAAAAGAACGATCACATGAAATGAGTTTCACAGAAATTTGTGTATAAACTGAAGAAAAAACACTGTCGTTGTTTATCTACATATTTTCATACATTTATTATATGATTATAATTATAAACAAACAGAAATGTCATATTATGTAAAATGGCATTACACAGCCCTCTATAGTCATGGCTGCAATCGACAAAGCCACAAAAGCTAGTGTAAAATTTATTTACAACAGCATCACAAAATATTTATAAAATTATTTCTTATTTTAATTTTGTTACCAGTTTTACTCATTATACATTATGTATAATGAGTAGACTGGCAACATAAATCCAATGCTGATTTTTTATAATCGACTGCAATATTCTGAATTTTGCCATTCAGTTTAATTGGATTTATTTCAATCTTGTCTTTAAAATTGCTGTTGGAATGCTACTAGGGAAAAATTCGTTTGAATTTTGAGGTCTGAGTATACACCATATATGGTAGACATCACACTAGTATACATCTTTTGAAAGCAGATAAGTCCTAAATCTATATTTATACCAGAAATAGCTGATAGTCAAACTGAATCTTTAACTTGATGTCTACTAACCAAACTGGTAACCAACAGCCAGAGAAATACTGTAATAAATATTCCCATTATTGAATGTTTATAAATATGTTTGAAATTATTTTGTCTAATTGAAATTGTCTTTTTGTAGGTTGGTTGAGCGCTTCCTGATGGATGGATAGTATCTTTTCAAGTGCTTAGTGTTATGCTACACAGATAGATTTTAATTTACAGTCATAATAGTTGCAAGCATTAATACACATTATACACTAATTTACCATAGAGAGATGAAGTGTTTAGGCCAAATTTACATTGAAATGAAAGCTATATTAATTTTATAATACATGGAATAGAAAAATAAATATCTAAAGTATAAAACAAATTGCTTTTATCGTTCAAAGTAATGTAGTTCAGCCTTCTCATTTACATTTGCTTCAAAATGACAGTTTAGCCTTATCAATTAAATTTATTTTGTTCTCAGTTATGTTATTTGCAAGACTTGTGGTCTTTGAATAACAACAAAACTTTAACAATGATGTTTAAATTATCAAATTATGTGATTTTGCTTCATTGTATCCTTAGTTCCCAATGAATCCATTGTCATTGGTACAGTTCCCATGTCTATCTCAAAGTTGCCAGTTCAAAGAAACTAGAATAGATTTTCATGATAGGTTGGACATTTCGTGTTATGTGCTTTCAAAATCCATTGTGATTATCATGTGTCCTGTCACTATCATCAATACTAATCTTTTGGTTTTTCCATGGAATAAAATTTCATCCATTTGTTAAGTTTGTACTCGCAGACAATTTTGTCCACGGGTACATTTTTATGTACCCGGTATATAAATTTGCATATTTAAGATTTTACAGTTCTTTTTCATATTCAGCTTAATTGCACTGAAACAACATGTACATATCATGCTTAGAAGTACACAATTAGCTTACTCTTACTAGGTTAATAAAAACTACTGTACATCATCTACATGTACATTGTAGATATTATTGGTCTGATGTCATGTTACTTACCTTGCAAATTTGCTATTTTTTTCTGTTTTGTTTTCGTTTTCGTTTGTGTGAAATGTGTTGTGTCATCACTTATACTCATTTGCGCAATGTTAAATACTTTGTTAGGTGGATTATTTATTTTGTAATTTGAACACTTGTCCTTGACTATTGCTAGCAAACCTCACCAGCTATCCACGTATGCATTAACCCTATTTAACTATAAAACAGAACTGAATGGAAAAAAAGTCTCAGTTGGTAAGTATAGTATGCTACTAATACTCATCTTTAGATGTAGAATGCTGTTACCTGCTACATGTATTATGAGTAACTCAAAATTATTGTTTTTGTTGTTGTACAGAGGTAATTTTAACTGCATATTCAGCACTGATTTATTAAAATATACTTGTACCAAACATGGATAGCTCAAAGTAATGTATGCAATAAAACTATGTTGCTTTAATTTTGTTCATATAATAATTGTCTATTGATAACAAGGACTGAGAGAATGATGTAGTATTTAACACATTGTTAAATCACACCTCCACATTCTTAACCCTGTTATAGAGGTACTAGATTTATCAGTTATTGGATGAGTTTCTGTTTATTAATCAAGTTGTATAATGTGTTAGTCTAGTTATTTTACTTTTTTCTTCAGATTTTTGGGATACAGCTGGTCAGGAGCGGTTCAGTAACATGCATCCGTCATACTATCATAAAGCTCATGCCTGTATTATGGTAAGTGTTGGGAGAGGTTTAATAACATGTATCATCCATCATACTATCACAAAGCTCATGCCTGTATTATGGTAAGTGTTGGGAAAGGTTTAATAACATGTATCATCTATCATACTATCACAAAGCTCATGCCTGTATTTTGCCAGTGTTAGGAGAGGTTGAGAGGTTTAATAACATACATGTATCATCTGTCATTCTATCACAAAGCTCATGCCTGTAGTATAGTATGGTCATGTGCAAATGTTATAGGCTTTGTTGTCTTTAAGTTTAAAATATTTTAATATTCCAGGTCTTTGATGTCTCTAGAAAAATAACATATAAGCATTTACCTGATTGGTTGAAAGAGTTACGGGAATACAGACCTGAAATTCCATGTTTGTGCTCAGCTAATAAAATTGATAGTAAGTCAAATTTCATGTTCTTTGTGAGTGTGCATCACGTAAAGGGAATTAGTGTCATACATTGATACAGTTTCAACATACTCCCTTGTACAAAACATCAATACCATGATGTCACAGCATCTTAAATCACCTTCCCAAAGAGGTTACTGTCGTCAACAAAGAGATTTTAGAACATAATATTTTCAGCATTGTCACACTTCTCTCTTTCAAACAAACCTGACCCAAGGCCATATAGACACCAACCATACCAGATGGCATTGAATCATGTAACGTAACATCACAGTTTTGTAGATCACCATGGATATCCTTATTAGCAGAAATGTTTGTATGTTTCTATACACAACACTATATTTAACTAAATTTTCAAACTCGCATGGACATAAATTAACACCATATGTAATAAGAAAGTGAACAGTGAACAGTCTAATAATACAGCATCTTAGATCACTGTTTATAACTTCAGCGGAAGAGAAATTTAGAACTTTCATACTCAACACAACCACACTATTCTATTACATCTTGTTTTATTTGTGAAACTCATTATAATAAAATGCTTATGTTTCAGTTGACTATGGAGTAACAAAGAAAAGCTTTAACTTTTCCAAGAAGCATAATATGCCATTTTACTTTGTTTCTGCTTCTGATGGAACAAATGTAGTGAAGGTTAGTTCTTATATACTGAGTTTTCAGCATTGTGATGGAGCTAGCAAGAAAGATCTTTTTAGACATAACATGCATCATTGTAATACAAATTCAGGCCTTTAGATTGCAGCAATGTCGTGACACTACATGATGTATCCAAAATAAGTGCATCTAATTTAGGGAGGTTAACTTGATTTATTTTTAAATATTATTTTATATTAACCTTTTGATGAACATGGCATTGGTAAGGAACATATCACTGAATAAGTGAATTATAGGGATGACATCATTGTTTGCAACCAGAAATAACTTGCTGCTTATGTTTTCACAGATTCTTTTATTGTTACCAAGTAAAAACAATTCACTAAATTTGTGTTCAAGTGTGTGCGCATTCTATATAGAAGGTGATCTAAAGCATCGACATATTTATGACATGGTCTCTTGATTATCATTGCCTTCAACAAATCCATGGCATCTTTGTGATAATGATAGTTTGTTGAGAATCCATTTAAAATACTGTAAAATTGATATTATTCACATGTCTAATTTTTGCATTTGTCATTTAACAATAATTCCTATCAATGATAACTACTAAAAAGACAATTTATAGGCTTCTTTTTTCAACACAAAAATTTCATATCGTGAGTACATCATTCTTTGGAAATCGAGAAAATTTACAGCCACAATTATTACCCATTTCACAGAATATATTTGATCATAAAATAGTTTGAAAATACAATAAATTTCTACTTAGCTAAAAGTTTCAATTTATGACAGTTTTATATGCGTACAATATATTCCTGAAGTTCTCTAACAACACATGATGTTCTTAACAAACTTGAAAATTATTACAACAATTGAAACTATTCAGGTTTGTTTTTTCTTTTTAGCTATTTAAGGATGCCATACAAGCAGCAGTAGGTTACAAAAACAACAGCACCGATTATATGGACGTTCTCTTGGAGGAACTTGAGGTTACCTTTCTATTCCATTCGTAGTTTACATAAATTAATAAACATATCCTAGTCAACATAGATGATACTGGCGAAGATTTCTGTGAATACAATTCGTTGTTAGAACATGGTGACCATTGCTAATTCCAGTGCTATTTTAGACTTGTTTGATCTGTCAATGTGTGATCTTCCCATTAGATTTAGTTTTAAAAGAAAAAAGTTTGACTACTACATGTATATTCCACCTTGCTAGGACACCAGAAATGATAATTGCTTCAAATTCAATCATTGAAGACTGACATGTATTTAATATATATATGTTATGAACTATCAACCGATCGATAGATCTTGCTGCACTGTCAATGGATTTATCATTAGTATAGCAATAGGTAGATCATGCAAGCATATAGGTCTGGATTTATCAAGTTCTTTTATTTCAATATGTTTACTTTACGCAACTTAATTTTCATAATCAGAATTACTCCGGTATTTTTAAAGTCTGCCATAGACAAATGCCTGCCTCATCATTCATCTCATCCAGCAATTGTGCAGCATGATTGATCGATGCTCGCACAATCTACCGATGTCTACTTTAACAACAGATACACTGATGGCGCAGTGTAATGTATTGATAGTGCAGATTGGTTGATGGTTTTATAACATATATTGAAGATGACAGCATGTACCAATCAGTGCTCTATTGATAATGGTGTGTGTACATGTATTTAGTATATGTTGAAGATGAGATTTGATACTGAGCAGTGTGTGGTATTGCTATTGATAATAACAAAATTGACTTACATTTTGAAAGTTATTATATTTGTGCCAAACAATTTGTATGAAACACATTAAAATAATGACTATTTATTAATGTTCGTTGACTCAATTGATTTCCATTCCAGAACTTTGAATGGGAGACTGATAAGAAAAAAGAAGGTAAAGAAAATACTTCAGACAGTGGTTTGGATTCACCAGCCGATGATGTCTGAAACGAGGGCTGCATCTAGAGACTGCTGTCTTAATAGGACGTTGTTTGGTGGAAACCAGATTTATTCAGCAACACTAAATGTGTAACTTGTGATATCGACTGTTATGGTCACAATTGATACGATTACATACATTCCATTCATTACTAACAGCAAACATGATAATCATTGGTAAATATATTTGTATGTATGGGTTGTTTTGTTTTTTTTCCCGGTGAAAGTAACTGAATTAAGAAACCTTTCACTGTTATAATAATGTATCTATTTTTTTATTTGTCTAGCCAAGCAAGGAGTTTTTCATAGATATTTTTTGTTTTAGTCAACTTAATGGAAAAATGATAACAGATTTAGATATAACAAAAACACCTGTAGGTCTAAATTTAGAGTTTTATGATGAAAATTGATATTAAAGGAAAGTAAATGAAATAAATGCATTCAAAGTGTTCCCTAGTATGTGATACAGATGTTGTGAAAGTGTTCCCATATATCAGTGTACATATTGACAATGAATTTGTACTTTTACAAGTTTGTTTGATATGATGAAAATGTACATCTATTTTCCTTTATTTTAATACTTTTTTGTTGGTAAAACATTTGTTTATATTGTAATAATTTTATAAATATATTGTAATCCTATCAGCTTTCCATGACAATGATCCATTATTGTGCCAGTTCTTCTACTCCTGATTTTTTAAATTCTGAACTGCAAGGGAATTATTTTAAATATTTAGTGGGAACTTTTAAGTAGTTAAAAATCTTGCACCTGAAGTTGAGTCAGGTTACTGTTACAGAATCAATGCTCAAAGCAGCCAATGTTTGCAGTGTTCAACAAAATCACTATTATTCAAAAAGATTTGGACAAGTTCCCTATGTATTATAGTAACAAAACTGTTAATTTCCACTAGCCTTTACTTAAAATCCACTAGCCGGAACTGATGATTAGTGGATTTGATGAACTAGGACTTATGGGGTCAAAACTTTCATTTGGACAACTTTGGCAATTATTGTATGTATAATATGTAGACTGCATACCGGGTAAGTTTGTCAAAGAATTGTACTTACAGACAAAATTTAGTGTTTGTTAAATTATCCAACAGGTATATATCAAAATGTGTGTTGGATCAAACAACTTTCCGTCCATCGATACATCTGTGTGTCCAGTTATAGTCATATTAAAGATTCTCTAGATATTTGGTTATATTTTGGATAAAGTTTAATAGGTTTTTTTTCTTCTATTCGTTTGTAATTAAAGTTAAGCTCAGCTTCAATACAATTTGGTTAAAGTTAGGATTTATGCCTTCTTGGTTTGCATTCAATGAACAATCTTTTACACTATTTTGAATGGCTGAGGTTACAAGAATTTTACCTATCGTAAAACGACCTTACATTCGAAATTATATTTGAATTGATGTACTATCAGATAGTGCTATGATGTGTTGCATATATAAAACAAGGTGCCAAATTGCATAAAGTTTGTCAATAAGATGGCTACAGGGTGCTGTGAACAGAGCATATCACATGACTGTTGATTTTTGTGCATTATAGCTTTAATATACTGAAAGTATAGGACCGCCTATGATAAAATCAATTAGAAATTGTTAAACAATTCTTTTTTTTTAATTCTAAAAAAAATAAAGATGAAATGAGCTCCTTCTTAAAGTGAATTGCAGACGATATTTTTAAATCCTGCCTTAGACACAATCTACAAGTTTAAATTGTCAGATAAATCAAAAAAAATGTTTGCTATTGTAGACTTTATGGAAAATTTGATAAATGTTCTTTTTTGTAAACTCCAAGATATATTTTATGTTATTGTTGTGTCTTATTGTACAGTGATATTAGGTGTAAAAAGTTGTAGTTACCAGTGAAAGATTTGTATTAGTCTCATTCCGTCCAGTAGTATGTGATGTTATTAGTCTTTAAAGTTCTACCTTTGACTCATGTTACACTGTATGTATCTGTGGATATGAAGTTAATATAATTACATTCCAAGATATATTTAATATATTTATGTGCACAAAAAAAAGAAATGTAAATGTCACTCAAGAATGATTGATTACAATGTATTTTGTATATTTTTAATCACTTTTTTGCTTCATTTCTATTTTTCAATGTATTGTTTTGAGTATTGCTAAATTATGCAAAAGGTAGAACATATTTCTGCTTTTAACTGGTACTAACATTATATAAACATACAAAACTAAATGTGCACACCTGTTAATGTTAAGGAATTGTTGCTGTTGCTTTCTATATATTATATAAAACACACTTAATATTTCTAATAACTAGTCAATGTAATGTTTCTAAATTTGTTTTTCCTATTCGCAGTTTGAATGTTATGCTTTGCTAATACAGATACATGTATTTATAAAAATTTGCATACATGTATTACATAACGATATGTGATGATGTATTAGGAATTTTTGGTGGACATATACAATGTAATATTGGCCTGTATAGGAAATTCATTGTTATTCTTAACAACAGACAGAACTACTTTTGTTATTGTTAAATTTAAAATGTTTAAAACTTCTAAAACATATAAAATCTCAAATGTTCTAAAGCATATATTCAACATTCAATTGACTTGCATATGTAATATGCAGAATGTTTTTTCTGCATGCATTGTGAAATAATTAGTAATTACATTTTTGTCTTCTATTTTACTAAATATTCTACAGATCCGGTATGTCATACTAACTCATACAGGATAGAATTACATCCTTGGGTATGTCATACCGATATGCAGCTTTATGTCCTGTGGTTGGTACAGTGTTGTACATGTACCGGTACTGAGTTGCAGCATTATGTCATAGCGTATAATGTCATTCTGATTGAATACATCCTAGTTGCAGTGTTAAGTCCTAGTATATGATATACTGAACTGCAGAATTACATTCTAGGATATGACATGCTACTGAGCTGCATCATGACATCATAGGATATGACATCATCCTGAATTAGAGAGTAATAATGTGCACCAAAAACCTATGCATTCCTTGACGCCAACACTTTTTTAGCATTCCAAATAATTGGTTAGCCGATGTATTTTTTCGTGCTGGGGTGTCGTAAAACATCGATTCATTCATTCCAAATAATGGGCGACTGATGAGTGATGAAATTTGTGATTTAATGACATAATATTGAAATTTCACAAAGTTCTGGATAAATTTACAAAATAGCATGTGCTGTTTTAGTATATAAATTGTTTTTATATTTTATTTTAAATTCTATTTCAAATGAAACATTGACCAAATAAACAAAACATTTCCTTTCGTCAACAGATAGTTATTATATAATATCACAAAGTATATAATGTCCAAAATATCTATTCAGCCTGAGGCCTTGTTGTTCCCACACCAGCCACCAGTTTATATTTCTGAACTGTGCATGTGTAGTCTACATCCTCTATGCCTATTAACTTCATTCAGGGAGAGTTGTGTGTCTTCCTGAGGTTCAAGAGGTCAAATGATCGATCCTTGGTGGACCTGTTGGGCTAATTTACATTCGAATCAGTTATCCATATACTGGTACATCAAAAGCTATATGTGCTACGGTCTGGGAAAGTGCACATAAAACCCCTTTCTGTTAAAAGTAGCATATGTGACAGCAGAGAGTTTATTCTCAAACCACGTTTAACATCTAATAGCCAATGATTATTAATCATTATGCACTAGTATCATTAAAGCACATTTATTAACTCATCATTGGATATTGTAGGTCAAATACAGTAACGTCAACTCTACGAATTGAACTTGGAAAATGACGTTTCATTCCTTTAAAAAAAAAAGTTTTATTACAAACCTTATTACAATAGGTGTTTTACCATCCCACATAATTATTGCATTGATTCTAATAATCTGCCATCTGCTCGAGACATTCATAATTAATTGGTTTTCTAGCCTACCTGAACATATTTATTATATACACATATACAATTTGAAAGCAACATTCTGATGTTGCGAACGAATGGTTACATACAACTGATTGAAACAATCATTATTTGTAGACTTACTCATGAATGGTCGCATGTATTGCTTATATATCTGTATAGGTAAACAAGGTTTGATATCATTGTCAAAATACGAACATTTTTGCTTTCTTGTGAAGATGAATTTAGAATTGTCTATTAGAGTAGTATAGTACTAGTAAATCAAAGCTTCCACTTGAACAGTTGTATTACCATCCTACTTGTGCTATATATTACAAAATGGTAATGTGAATCACAGCATTCTTTCTTGTATGGAAATGTTGAAAATGTTATTCCACCAAAATATTTCTCAAAATAATAAAATTGAAGTCCATAGATTGGGATTTTTGTTTTTAATGCTGAATTTTTTTGTGGACAAAACGATTTTGTATTCAAAGTTGATCGGGAGCCAGACATTCTATTTTTTAACAATGGAAAGATTTCTCTAAACTTTTGGGACAAAATTGAACAAAAACCCAACAGTAATTAATATTAATTAATATCGGTAGTGTAATTAATCAGTTCTCAACATTTCTGTGCTAGATATATTTTTCGCCCATAAATATTGCCTTTTTTTAGCAGTAATTTCTTCCCATTACAATTTTACCATAAATGAAAATTTGTTAAAACAATATTTAATACTTTATTTTGCCATCATTTCACTTTGTTATATTCTTAGTCTACACTAGCAATTACACAATTTAGCATATTCAATCATTGCTCATATAGCATATTTTTGTTTCTTGGACAATAATTCTAAGCCAGTATTTATTGATGACTTCAGAGAATACATAAATGCTCCAATAGAAATGCATGAAAATACCAGAATCTTTTCAAAAATATTTTGTATTTTCAGATGGAAATATGTAATCCTTAGTTGTTATTATTGTATTGGGCATTATTTTGTTCATGTCTGTATAATTTATACCAAGAATTGTCCAAGTAGTAATTCGAACATCTGCACTACTACTTATCTTGAACACAAGTATTTTATTTATTTTAATGCAAATTTAAGCTTTGAGTAGTACTGATCTTGACTAGAAAGTTATGTTTTAGTCTCATACTGATCCCAAATAGATTGTAAAATAAAATATAGAACTTGTACTTAGTTTGTACTTGATTGTGTTTTGTTAGATTTATTTCTGTGCGTCAAACCACTTTCATCTTTAATGTAGTACGTCACTTAATGTTATTATCCATGTAAAATACAACTACAAATGTACATGTATTTGTTAATTAGAATGTAATAATTTTCTTGAATCCCAGATCAGTCTCATTTTAGAATATTCAAACTGTTTTACCGGTACATACAATATCTGGAAAGGCAAGCAACAATATTTGGAAAGGCAAACAACAATCCATGTAAAAAATTTGCATAACTAAGAGTTTTTGTCATTCATATTCAGTCCTTTTTATTTTCGCACTTGTAGATTTTCTAGATTAAAGATTTGGTTCTGTACAGATAACAATATCACATAAACTTTGTCTATAGAAGATGTTAGATGTTCTCTAGTAGGCCCACAGATGACACTGCGTATGATGATCTCTAGGTAAACTGTTGGTTCTCTACATAAATAAATAACAAACAAATACACTGTACTGGAAGTTTATTTTCAAACTGATTACTTCCGAATATGGCCATCTTGTCTTTGTAAGAAAATAATCCGACGTAAAGTACATACATGTATAATACAGTATACTAGTTAAGATCAAGTTGGTCATAAATATGTCGTATGAGAATAATTTACAAAATTGGATCTTTCATACAAAATAGAAAGTATTTACTTCAATTTGTACATTGAGGTTACCATAGAGTACAAAAATACATAAATAACAAGTTTTTCTTAACAGTATAAATAATAAATATATGTAATGTTGCATTGAAATAATTATTGTACATTCCATTTTAACTTTGATTTGCAAGATTCACTCTACTTTAATAACCTCCAAACAAGATAAAAGGTTTATAATTTTGATTCAAGACATTTGATGGTAAACGGCTTCACACATCTTTATAGTGAATGAACATCATTTGCTATTCATCCACCTTACTTATCAGGTGTCCATTATATTGGTAGATAAATTGAAATACTTCCAAAGACGGGGAACTGTAGACGACCGAAGAGTTGCTGATGCTGTAGACTTTGAGATGTTGAGGCTTTTCTGGAGATCATTTTGACTGAAACTGACATTAGTTCTTTTTCTGCCATTGTGGGTTTTTCAAGAGCAATAATGTCAGCCAGTGCATTTTAAGTGTACTTTATTGGTATCGCTTGTTCAAAAGTGTTAAAATTTGAATTCCATGGTATGCTGAGATTCGATTGCATTTTCTCTGAAAGATTGATCAAGTTACTGCAGTCCAATTGATAACGTATTGATAAATGAGTTCCACTGTTAATATTAATGACTCTTGTCCAGTACAGATAACGAAGGGAAATAACATTGTCATTGAGCTGTTATCACTTTTGCTTCTAAATTGTAAGTGGACGTACAGTACCATACAGGACCAGTATGTTTGGTCAAAAATAGGACATTTATACCAAAGCTACCAAAAAGCCTTGTGCCAACAACTGTCTATACACTTATCAACATTGTATTTTGATATGTACAGCCTAAATTAACATTTTCCCCTGACCAATCTACAATCTATGACTTAGTGTTGTTAAGATAGTAGGTATACGCATTTTTTTTTATACGAAACAATAGGGAACATTACTTCAACAGAAGACACCTTAAGCAAGCAGTTGGAAGTGTCAACTTAATATTAAGAACTTTCACCATCAGGAGATGGATATCAGCAGATGTGGAGAACATATCGGCAATAAGCAGCAGGTCTAGTGTATACTAGTAAATGTATTTAGACATGACAATAAGTCAACTAAAAATTAAACTAATGAAGCGGTAAGTGAAACTATCTGGAAGAAAACAAATCGATTGCAAGGCTTTTATCGCTTCCGGAAATGTTAATAATCATGCTAAGACTGACTGCTTGATTATCAACGCCACCAAGTTTCACAATGTTCCCTATACATTTCCCCAGTCCTAAATACTAGGTTATTCCTTAAGAAAAACTTGACTAGTAACTGTACAAACTGATTGTGGAAACATTTCAAGTCAAATATAATCTGAAATAATATCGAACTGCATAAATATATTGATACGTTTTTGTCTTTAGGTTGAGGAAACTAATATTTACATTATTGACAAATGTTACATACATTGAAGAGTATAATTGGTACTTGTATGTTCAAGAGTATATGGTAAGTTAATATCAAGAGTATAATTATGGTATATTAAGACGAAGAGTATAATGAGTATATATGACATGTTAAGATCATTGGGAATGATGTAGGTAATTACGAAGTCCAAATTCACCTAACAGGAAACGATTGTTAATAATCGGGTGCCGTAAATACTTGATCACTACCCAGGTCTTGAATAGTGCCTGGGGGAACATTGCTTTTGAAAAAAATAGAAGCAGGGGTCTTGAATAGAACCACAGGTTTTGAATTGAACCCATGATCTTCACTAAATGACTGCCTGCTCAGTTCATGTTTGTATTTGAAGACCAACAACGTACATGGCATATCCCAAACAATAGAGTCTGGGTCTTTAATAGAACCTGGATCAACAATGAATCTGAAAACAATAGAACTCCCCGGGATGTATTTAAGTATTTACGGTGCATTAGTTTAAATAACATGAACTAACTGGAATGCCTGGACAATACATTTACATAGATTATTGTAGAGAAGAATGGAATGAATGAATGTTTAACGACATCCCAGCATGAAAAAAGACATTGAATGCCGGGTGTCAAAATATAGTAACATGGCAGAATGGATGCATGTTTTCAATATAATGTAGTTCACATTTTGTCCAGTACCAATGTTCCTAGATTTTGTTTGATACTTATTTGCATATCTTCTGGTCAAACTAACCATAACCAACAAACTCATATTGATTCACATTGTCCCATCAAAATTAGTCTTTGTGTTGAAAAACACCAAACGTTTCATAAAATACATGTACCACCTTAAATTCAAACAATAATCTCTTCTATAAAAGTGCAGATCTTTGCATAATGAATAAATATATATTGGAATGAAGCTCACTCACTGATCACAGCCATGTATAATATCAACAACTTCTTTATAGATATGTTTTTCACAACAGACATCAATCAAATGTGTCGATTAACTCATGCTTAATCGCAACCCAGACCAAAGCAGTGCATTGACACATTTATCAAACATTGAGTCACAAGAAATTTTTTGGAATATTTTTCTTTAATGTAATTTCTATGCAATCACATTCGCCTGTGACCCAGAAATGGGCAGGTTGCAAATACACTCGATGCCAAAAGTTTCTGTGATGTGACAAAATCATTCATGCAGAAGTAAATACATGTATTCCATTATTCACATTATAGTAACAGGTCTGATATGTAGATTCACTGAATGAAATGTTATGGCATGTACCAAAAATGTTGCTCACCCTTCAGTAGTGCATATGGGTGCTGTATGTGTTGATGCACACAATGCACCTGCATAAAATTGTTGCCTACGGCACACAAGTGACACAACACATCAGCCCTTCGTTCAATAGCGCGGACGTTCTGCTACCGACACAAACAATTTGACTGGTACGCATCGTGTACTATCACATCA